>VZUI01053871.1:0-215766 GCA_013401135.1 Cettia cetti
AAAAAAACCTACATTTCCCAAACTGCTTTCAACAGATGAAATAGAATACACATTTTTTGGTTCCATAACCCAAGACAAGGTGTTAGCTTTATTGGTTGGGTTTTTTTTCTAGAGCAACATCAGTATTCTGAACAGGTGGTCACAGGACAGTTCCATGGATGCAAAAGGCTTTATTCCATGTGTACTCTTTGTATCTTTGAGTCTGATTTATTATTAAAACATGTTTTTTTTATGAAAGGTAAAAAGTATTTTAACGCCTCTAATGGTTTTGTTAAATCCAGATGTTTGTAGTAAAATGGATGATATAGAAATCCTTAACTGGCGTAGATAAATATAGTAATCTAATTAGCAGGTATTGGTTTTAATTAATTTCTACCAGTGTATCTTACTACTATCACATAGATTTTTGTGTAAAAGATATATATTTCTCAAAAAAGTTAAAGGGGGCATATTTTTGATGAATTTTTGAAGTGCTACTCACTTTTTGAATTTATGTAGCAAGAGTCAGTTACAAACTCCCTTTGAGTAAATACATTAAAAACCTTTCACTACACAGTTATTTGCTACTCACTTAGAATGGGTTCTCACCATGCTCTGTGTAGTTTTCTAGAATTAGGTTCTGCTCTATGCCAGCTAAGGATTTACACTCATAGCAGTATAGCAGCCACACAGTTCCAAGAGAAGGATTTTTTCCCCAGGAATTCAGACCTCTGAGAGCACTGATGGAAGTTGACCTGATCTCCCATTATGCTTGTGAAGAAATTGTATGTAGGAATATAAGAAGCTGTTGAGTAATCCAGTTTATTGGATACATCCTTGGGGCTTTCCAGACCTTGATCCCTTCCTCTGAATCATAGGTATATCTTATAATTGTCTTGCAGCGCAAGGGCTAAGTTGATTTTAGCAGTTTCAAAAGGAATACAAGTTCTTGTGTGCCTTAGAGGCAGTCAGGCAAGCTTGCCCTATGTTCACCCGAACTACTTTGCTCTGTAAGGGTTAAAATTAGGTCTGAAAAGTTTCTTTCTTTGAGATATTAGCAGGCAAGACAAGTCCTCATAACCCAGGAGAGGAAATTTATGTGTTGTATCCTCACCCTGCTCTGCCTTTCAAAATGTTTCCAAAAACACATTCAGATGTAAGAGTATTTTAAAGGGAAATCACCTGAGTCTTGGCCCCAGGTAGTCTTTCTCGGGGCAATATAGCTGACAGTTTGAAGCTGACAGTTCTTTCAATTTACATCTTCTGTTTTAAAGTCCCTTTATGTATTGAAGAGAAAATTTCATGATCATCTTTCACAGAAAAAAAAAAAAAAAGCCCAAACCTTTCTGGTTGTCTCTGCAGTGAGAGGTAAAGAGTAAGTTTTGAAAAATACAAAAATGGGAAACTAGGCTAGCAGGGAAGATTCCCCTATGCTGTTTTGCTGGGAAGTGTAGAAGTCGAAGGTTTGAACCTGAACAGAATATGAATAAATTTCAGCCCTTTAAACCCCAGTGTCTGGACATGCTCCTGTGGGAAGCCTTTGCTCTGAGCAAAACCCTCCATTCAGAGCAGGAACCAAGGCTTGAAGCTTTCCCTTCAGCAAAAGCAAAGCTTCTCCTGGATTGTCACAGAATTGTGGAATGGTTGGGGTTGGAGGGACTTAAAAGCTCATCCCATTCCACCGCCTGCCACCAGCAGGGACACCTTCCACTGTCCCAGATTGCTCCAATCCCCATCCAGCCTGGCCTTGGACACTCTTTTAACCCATCAGGTGTCTGTTCTCATCAATTAATACAATCCTCCATTGTCCTCAGAAATGGTGCTGTACCACGCAAAATTCTGGACTTTTAGCTGCACTGAGAAATTAATGCCAACCACAGAAAACACTAGATCCAGGTCTCTTTGCAAATTGTGACTCTTACAACAAACATCAAAAACAAACCCTAGCTGGAGTGTGGGATCCAAGGAACTTGGATCCTAGAGAAAACTGAATATAGAAAACTACTGTGTAGTTGGATTTCTTTCAGATGGAGGTTTGTGAGTGCGGGGAAAAAAAAAAAAAAGCTCAGATCAGTGATTTCACATTCTGGCAGGAAGATGTGTGTAATAAAGTCCCTGGGCTATAAAGAGTTTGGCATGTGGAGTCCATCTCTGTTTGCCTAAGAGAAAACAACCTTTAATGTTTAAACCAAGCCTAAACTGGGAAGTGGAGCATATTGCAGGAATATAAACTGGGTTTCATGACTGTTTGTAATGGCACTTAATGGAAAGCTATTTATACAACTCCAGCAGCACATTTGTATGTGTGACTGCCCTTCCTTGCAGTTTTTGGCTGTTTCTTAGCCCACGGAGGCAAGGAAGGGTTCACTGACACATCACCTCTGAAAGGTGCTGCTGTTCATTGAGCAGCAGCCTTGGGATTTCCACAATGAGATTTATTCACGGGAGTCCTCAGTATTCAAGTAGGAGGTGAGAGTTCCCTCGGAAAACAAGAGGTATCTCGCATTTGCATCCTTAAGAGGTTGTTACTAAACTTATCTTTGGAACCACGGGGTGCTGTGTGCAGCATGGCAGAGAAGCGAGTGGCTGCTGGCTCCTGCTGAATGCAGGCACAGCAAAGGGACACAGAAATTCAGTCAGATGTGCTCGTCTTGGGAATCTGTCTCATTGATGCTGTCAGTCACAGTCCCTGTGGGGTGCTGAGCAGTGCTGAGTGCCTCTCCCCTGCTCCTGTGCAAACATGAATCTGCAGGAGCCCTACCAGGACTGCACTGACGTGGCTGGAGTCACTGCAGGCAGGTCACTCAGATTAATGTAATCTGTGTTGATCTCAAGCACCACAACTCATACTGCAGATTAGTTCCTCACTCCCTGATTACAGCTGACCTCTTTTTCTGACGTGCCCTTACATTTTACCTTAGAAAGAATGTAAGGCACAACCAAGTGTTGTATTAATTACCCTCTTTAATACCTGTCATGCTTCCCCCTTTTGGCAGAGGCTCGCCATGAAAGAGATCCAGAAGGATGACTTGTGTAAAACTGGAAAGAGATCATTTGGAAAGAGATCTGCTTGTTTTGCTTTGTGACTAAGGCTCCCATCAATAACTATCTCACTCTTATGAATGGTTAATCCTTTCCCTCTCACTAAAATTCAGAAGAACAGAGGTACTACTACATTCAATTCAGTGTAGTAACTCATTTCTTCAACATTCCACACCAACAGCTCTCCCATTTCAGATAAAGTGATGAAAGCACATGCATTTTTATTTAGCCTCTTTCAGGCCACTGCATGAAACTAGAAGGTTACTTTTCTGAATTGAGTCCTGCAAGTACCTACAAGCAATGTGTTTAGTTTCTGCATGACCAGCATTACATGAGAAACAAAGGGGCTTGTGTTTCTCTGTCCAGACTTTCTCTTGAAGAAAATATTGTTCTGGGACTTCAGCTACAGCTTTTGCATATCTGACCCTCAGAGTCATGGAAGTCTTGATTACCAGATCAAATTTCTCTACCCAATTTTCTTCTTACTCTCTTTAAAAAAATGCCTACTCACACCTATTTCCCAGGATCAGAGTTTGCTGCATGGATTTTGGTTAATAATTACATTGCATAATTACCTGCTTCAGATATTGTCAGTGTGTTATATAATGCATGTGTTGTGTAATGAGCACTGCACTGTATAGTGCATAATGCATGGTATAATGTGTGTATTATATAATGACTGTAGAGCTGCTCACAGGAAGGTTTTTCTGCTATGTTGTCCTATGTCTGCCAGCAGCCAGTGCATATGGAGGAAAGAAAAAAAAAAAGTGTTGAACATCAGCTTCCCTGAAATATTCTCCTGGCTTTCAGCAATTAGTACTTCAGGGAATTGTGGAGGTGGTTCCCACTCCATAGTGAAAATAACCCCTCAGTAACCTGGAAGTCTCTGCCGCTGGTGAATCCATGTCTACTGTGTGTCTAAAACGGCCTGTGAAATGAGCTGTAGGACACAGGTTACACTGCCCTGGCACTGATGCAGTTCACTGGGCAGGAAAATAACAACAAATAGGTAAAGCACAGGCACCTGTTCCTTTCCTGAATGATCCCACGGGGCAGTGTTATCATGGCACACTTTCACCATGTGCCTCATATCATATGGAGTGTTTTGGTCAGCACTGTCAAGAATCTTGAACTTGTGCAAATTAATTCCTTCAGAATTACAGAGGAAGAAAGCAAACAGGTTTGGAAGTTTTCTCAAGTTTCGAGTTGCAGTTTTGAAAGTGAAATAAATAAGCTTTCCAGTAGACTGTCAGACTGCACCAAGTAGTGAGAAGTGTACTTCATGTGGCAGGCATGCTACCTATTATTAGAGTTCTTTAGGATCTTCCTCATGTGGATTTAAATTTTAGGCAGAAATATAGTTGAGTGAAAGTTACAGAGTCCTCAGGCTACTTTAATAGATATCCCCAATTCCTTGCAGAAAACAAAAACAGGGCAGGACTGTATGTTTTATTTAGAATTAGGCAGACTCCTTCAAATGTAATACTGCAGTAATAAACACAGGAAAATGTACATTTTTAAGCTTTTAAATTGGTAATAACAATTATCTGCTGAGATTATGTGAAAAGAAAATGAAAGAATCATGTTTTCACTTTATTTTAGTTCTAGTGTTTTCTCTTCCTTTTCAGCTCACAGATACTTTTCTTGTGCTTTTTAATATTTTATCTAGAAATATGTCAAAGAAAACCTAGGAGTTTAATTCATGTTGTCAGGAGTTTATTCTGGTATTATCTCTTTCTCAAATGGTAGAGAAATCTCCCTTTTTGTTTAGACATTTGGGAAGGAGGAGGAAGAAAGAAAAAAGATTCAAAATTAGAAAAAGAATAAACACTAATGAAAGAAATATGTGGTTATGCAGAGAAACAAAAGCTACAGAAAAGAAATTAATTTGTGAAAGTACATGTCTCTCCAGGTATAAATTTATAAATATCAACTTTATCACAGAAGCAGTGTTTTGAAAATCTGTTCCCCTTTTCTTTTTCTGTAGATACTTGAAGGTTAATCTGTATGAATGTATCCGTGCTGCTCATGCTGACTGAAAATGAGTTGGGGTTTTTTTGCCTGAAACATTTTGAGAACACTTTCTGTTCTGATTTCTTGAGATTATAGATTCTTTTGAAGTAAAATTGTCAAATTTTAGAAAAACTGAATGCAGACACTTGATTCACTTGAACATTCACTATAAGTGTCTTTTTTCTCCCATCTTTCTAGCTGGGATTTAAGGTCCAGCTGGGAAACAGCACAGTCTGTATAGTTTTTGCAATGACAGTGAAATCCATTTGTTCTCTCCCAGCTGCTGGTCTCCAGAAGTTGAATTTTGGCTCTGTGTGAGGATGTTCTCTCAGACTGCAGGCGATGGGTTTGGTGTCTAACCCAGTGCAACTGGGATTTGCTTTGGCAGATCAGCTGAGAGGGGCTGACTTGTGATCATGGTCAGAGCTGAGGCTGAAATGTTGCCCTGTTATTAAGAAGGCTGTGGGACTTGTGGCTCTGGGTAATGGCAGTGTGGTCTGGATTGATTTCTTTGATCATGCAACTGTGAAGCTTCTGGCAGAACAAGACTCCGTGCCTTCAGAAAGCGGAAGAAGAGCTGCTGTATTAAGCTGCAAAGGCAGCAGCCAGGCTGCCTGAATTCATCTTCTCAAACAGAAGTAAAGCCTGTATTGAATAGAATCTTAAGTTCAGGGTGCTGGTTCATGGCTGGGCTGCAAGGTACAACTCAGAATTTGCCTGAGGAGCCGAGCTTTGTAGGGCATGACTGTGGTGGCAAATCCTGCCTTGAAGTGTCAGCAGGGTGTCAGCTGCTGATTCAGAGCATCCAGAGATGGTACTTGCTGGGTTTGTGTCTGCAGAGAGCTCATACATTCACACCTTGCATTGCTCTCAGGACTCAACACCTACTTGTTGCGGTTTATCCTCTTTTTGCCAGTCAGGATTAAATGCACAAGATGATATTTCTTGTTTGGACTCAGGTGTTTATTAATTCTTATCTATATTACAGTCTCACAAGTCGTGGGTTCTAAAATGGCCCCATCTCTCTCTCTACAAGGGCTTTTAAGGATAAACTGTCCAATTAAGAAATGACACCTAAATTTTTTTTAACTTTCAACCCAATAACCAACCACCCCTGCCCGCAATGGGGACTTTTCTACCCAAATACAGAATACCACCCAGACCCATGAAGAAGAAGGTGAAAAAGGACTGGCCTCTGCCCTAAAACCTCCATCTTGCTTTATATATATATTACTATATTCTAAAACCTTAACTCTAAGTTTTCCACCCTGTGATATCACACACTTCTATTGAAACTCCACCCCCATAATCCCAGTGCTATCATTCAATTTTGGAAACCTTTTTCATGGCCTCAGGTCAAATGCAAACTTCTATAAACTCTTAGTAAGACAAAGAACTAAGACAGTACCTATCCAATACAAATTGTAAATAGTCATCTATAGATGTACATTAGAGCTGTATTACAGACAAAGAATTTACCTGTTGTGGTATGCTTAGATGAATATTTGTGTACCTTTCAAGGAGGAGCATGTCTTAAATTACACAATTAATACATCCTGTATTGCACTCATGGTCTGATGTTAACACCAACTGGCAGGTGCTGGCATTCAGTAAGCTGAAAATTTGCAAATTGCTTTTCCCTTACGGCTCTTGTGTGAGGGTTCCTGATTTAATCTGAACTAGAGGATGTGGCATTAGTGCTCTGTCAGTAACGGAGAACTATGTAACATCCAAATCTCAAGAACCTTTTGCCTAGCTCGGTCTATTTATTTCTTCAGCAGTTGGCTGCATTTATGAGAAGCAAACGTGTTAAGTTAATAAAAAGGATAATTTTTTTGAGCTTCATTACCTTGAAAATTCTGAAAAATACATTAAGTTGGACCTCTAAAATACCATCCATAAAAGTGGAGAGCCTTACCCAGCCTTCTCCTGGGTAATTGGAAAGGTGTTGCTGTTTAACGGACTTCCTAAATTGATTTATGCTACTCATGAGCACCCCATAGCAGCATTTTTAATGCTTTGGAAAGTAGATAATCATTTCAAAATTAAGTAATTCTATCAGATCTTACCTAGAGGGATCAGGTCTTATGTGTTGCCCTAAAATTTACAGAATTTCTGCTTTGGGTCCTCAGAAAATTTAAGATTAGAAGAAAAGCAGGCTCTGAGCAAGAGTTCTGTGCAACTACTGTGATTTGCCTTTTGTAACTATCTTGTAAAGTTAGTTAGTTTCCTTTCCTCAAGCAATTATAACTTAATTTCTTTATATTAATTTTGATTCTTATTCAGAGAGTTTTATCTCTTCATTACATACTCTAGCTGTAATTTAGCTTTTAAAGCATTGCTGATTAAAAAGAGATTTATTTTACTGAGCTAAACATTATTTTAAAATGGATATAGAGGCATCTGCTAACACACCTCCCTCTGAATATTGTTAATTGTATGAGCAGAGCTATCTAGAAGTCAATTCTGTCATTATCAGACGCTTTCAGGAATTGTAAAGTTTTTAATTTAATGACTTCCAAAGAGTTTTTGCCATTTATCATTAAAAAGGGACTTAAGAATAGATTGTTTCTTGCAGTGGTAACCAATCAGTGGTCAATGTGCTCATGTGGGATGAGACTTTGAATCTCTGATCTTTCTTTTTCAATTCTTTCAGTTGAAGGTTTAAATATCTTTTTGGCACAGTTGAAAATTTAACTTCTGGAGCTCAGGATTCACCCTTGACAGACTGACATGACTGAATGTATTTCAGCAAGAGATTTAGTTTCTTCTGGTGACTCTTTGTTGTCTTACAATAATTTAAAATTTTCTGATAGGCCAGAGTTACAGGTAGAATAGCAGCTTATATATTTGTTAGACTGCTTTAAATATTGCATGAAAAAAGAAACTCCACAGACGTGCCTTTCACTTTAGGAATAATAATGGCTTACATTTCTTTTTTATTTAAACATTTTTTGTGTGTGTGCGGTGGATTGAACAGTCTTTGTTCATGTTCATATTTTGGATAGAATCAAATTTATCAGAGACTTGGCATTTAGAAAAAGAAAACGGAGGCAACATAAATGTAGCCTGAAGGTTTGTTTCAGTTATGTAGTCCTTGGGGAGGATAGTCAAATCAGGAAAACCAATCCAAGCTGCATAGACCGTAACAATTTATAAAATTAAAAAATTGAGGAATGCTGGATTTCCCTATGAAGGCCGCCTCACAAAACTGGGTGTAATATATGAAATTTAGCACTTGGCTGTGATCCTGTGGTGAGCATCAAAACAGAGTTAAAATGAAATCTGAACTGCCAGGTATGTAGTTGAAATTCTAGACTTTTATAGGGAAACTTTTTGATTACTTGAATATACCCACTATCTTCCTCTTTTGATAAAATGTTGAATTTTAGCATTAAGAAATCCCCTTGCATGATAGCAAGATGAATCAGTAAAATAAGTAATGTTATTATTCATGAGGAGTGTCAATAAATATCAATTTGTACTCTTCATATCTATGATTATCATGCTTCAAATATAAATCTACCATAATGCCTTGTTATATATGCTGGAAAACAATCCATGGAGGATTTTTTTAATGAAGAATTATTTTGTCAAAAGATATATCTGCTGATAATTTATAAGGGAAAATGAAAGGTGATTAAAATGAATACTTTATTAACAGTATGCCATCACAGTGGTTTGGTCTCTTGTGTTTTAGGGTGAGTTCTGTCTCTGAAAATGAACAAAGTGAAGCATTTTATCATATCTTGAACTAAGTTATGTGATGGTAGGTGACTGGATGAATTGTGCAATCGCCACCTTTTTTTCCCCAATGTATCTAGTCCAGAAGGAAAAAAAAAAAAGAAAAGGCATACTGTTTAGAATCCCAGAGAAAACTCCAAAGCTGTTGGGTGAGCTCATGGATATGAATCAGAAGTGCCAGGTGAAATACTGCCTTGTCTCCAGGCTCAGTGTCTCTGGTGGTATGCTTGCATCACTGCTGTCAAAAAGACATTCCTGAAGGCTTGGATATTCTCCAGTGCCGCCTCCACATCTCAGCCAGGTGTTGTTTGCTCCCATTGCTCAGATTTGAGCTCTGTGAAACATCCTGTTGTTTTCTTGGGGCTGTTTGAATTTGGGAATCAGAAAATCACTAAGGCTGGAAAAGACATCCAAGAGCATCACGGCCAACCTTTGACAGAGCTGCACTGTGCCCACTAAAACCACCTTGTGAAGCACCATGTGGGCTCATTTGTTGAACGCTTCCAGGGATGGTGATTTCCCCACTTCCCTGGGGCGCTTGCTCCAGTGCTCAGCCATTCTTTTAGTGAAGCAGCTTTTCCCAACATCCAGCCTGAATCTCCTGTGGCCCAACTGGAGACCATTTCTTCTCGTCAGTCCTGGCCGCTGGTGACTCTGTATCACACCACGTTACACAAGTGCAAGGAATTCTTTAAGTCATGAAGCTGTGGAGAATCTGGTACAAAGCTAAAATCCAGTGGGATACCTTTGGTTTACTTGCCAGGATGGTGTATGAGTCACTAATAGAAAGTTATCTCCTCAAAGATGATCTGTCCTGCCTGTCTAGAGCTGTTTGTCCTACTGCACTGCAAATGACAAAGAACCAGGTGGAAAATTGCCCTGTTCTTGTCAAATGTTTTATGAGCACACAGGTATAGACTAAAATGAAATGGGGACTGGCAGAGAGAAGAAAAAGATTATTGCAGTCTTGATCTTGCCACAGAATGTTCTCTGTGCTCATCCTGAGGTAGGAGATATGTCTAAAGAGAGGGCTGGCATTGCTGGGGAAGAGCTGGGGAGAATGAGGAAATTATGGAGACATACTGAAGTTTGGGAACATTTCCTTGAAGCCAACCCATCATGGACAGATGTGTAAATAGTAAAAATAACAGCATGTAATGTTTAAAAATGACAACATGTAAGTATGCAAAACTTGTTTGTTACATTCATGCTCTTGTTTCAGAAAATGAACCACAGTCTCTCAAAAGAGGAAAGAGACAGCTTCACATGCCAGTAATGGCACATTAATGCTGAGTACTGTGCTAAAAGCTAAAAGTGGCTTCTGGAAGGAGTATAGTTAAATTTCGTTTCTTTACAATCTAGAGTAAAATTTGGTATTAAAGTGTAAGCACATTGTATACAAAAATGAAATACTGTAATTAAGAAATACAGCATTATCAAGTCTAAGCCTTTTAAACTCTTATATGTGAATCACGTAATTGACCAAGGAAGGTATGATTTAAAAACATTGAGTTTCCATGATGTATTTCAATATTTTAACCTCATTTTAGGACTTGCAGATTTGTTCTGCAGTCAGAGTGGTCAAAATTTTATTTTCTTAAGGAAAGCTGGAGTTGTCAATATAAGTGTTTGTGGCTAAAAGAAACATTAGTAAGAAACAGAAAGCTAAAACCAACAAGAATGGGTTTTGCCATGTATCATACATTGCATGCTTGTCAAGCACTCCATATGCTCCATTTCCAGCTTGGAGTGGAAGCTAACCCCAAGGAATAGGTCAGCTGTCACATTCCACTCTTCATTCACTGTCATCTGTAATGTGAAGGGTCACATTATCTGTAAAATGATTGGGAATTAGGCTGTTTCTGGTGCTGGAGAAGTGGCAGTTCCCAGCAGATGAGAACCCACAAGTGTGGTTTTCCAGTATTTAACTCTTGTGTGCCTGTGTTAACAAAGGGTTACCATAGAGATGGGGTCAGATCCTTGTTTCAGGCATCTGCGCTCTTTGGCTTTTCTGGAAATCTGCTGTAGATGAAATTACTTGGTTATAATTAATTTTTGACGCTTAGAAAATAAAAATAGTTGAAGGGAATTGCTTTTGGGGCTTAATTCTGAAAGCTGTTATCAATAGCATGAATAAAAAAGTATTCTGGAATCAGTTCCCAGTTCAGGTGAGTCAACCAAATTCTCTTTTTTGGTCATAGCTCAGTGAATTCAAAGTGCTTTGCACTTGAGCCCTGCTGCAAACCCCTGTGAAGTGCTCTACTTGAGGGAGTTCTGCTGCCAGTTGAAAATCATCTGAACAGTTCCCCTGAGGTAAAAGGTTTCTGAGCTGGACTGTTGAAGTCCTTTCTCTCAGAACCCTCCTAAGCCATTATACACTGGTGCTTTGCCTTTCCCACCTCACTGGGTTGCTTCTGTGCAGGAATTTTAAACTGAGGAGTTCTGACATCAGCTCATTTTGAGACAGACAGTGTCAAACAGCAGCATCCCCTGACCCTTCCCCATCGAGTCTCATGATGAGCTGGTGCCAGAAGATATAGCTGGGAGAGCTGTCACCACCCACTCACTCAGCAGTGATTGTTCTTGGGGAAGTTACAAACTGCAGCTCAGTGGAATGACACTGATTTTGTGTGTTGAGAGAAAAACAGCTGTGAAATTGTGTGAAAGACCCTTAGGAATTTTTTTTTTTCCTGCCCTTTCTTCTTGCTTCATCTTGCCAGTGGGAAGGAGCATAAGTAAGTGGCTTGCATGATAATTCAGTGCCAGATCTGGAACTAACTCCTGGTCCCTGGAAAACTTCAAGTATCAAAGGCAAAGGAGAAGTCTGAGTTTAACTGTAGGGCAGAGCTCCAGTGAAGGGCTGCAGATTTATTGACCATTAAATGTCAGTACCAGTGTAATAAAGAAGGTACACAGTCGGTGATGAGAACTTTTCTGAAGAAAAATCCTTTTCAATAAGTTGTCAACCTGTCTGCAGTTGTGAATTGTCATTAAAACCCCAAAAAAAGGTAGAGAGGATGGAAGCACCTTCTGAGCTGCTCAGCTTTCAGAGGCATTTCTGTAAGCTTAGTCCTACATTTCTTATTTTGGAGTGTTGATCTATTTTAATAACCAACTACTTTGGGAAGGGGCATATCTTAAATCTGTCATGCCTCACAGGTGTTTCTTTTCTTGACCAGAGAGGCCTGGGTGCAGCACAGCTGGAGCAGAATGCTAGGCTGTGTGTATAACGTGCTCCTTATTAGGCAGAGCTGTCCTGTTTGAAGTGTGCTTGAAGCATTATTTCTGTGGTATGGTCTAAAAAAATCACGGCAGAAAATACTGTGTTCTCTCCTGGGGATGGAAAGTTATTTAAATGCTATGCCTTGGATACTGACAAGTTTAAATAGATGTGTTTGTCATAGCTAGGAAGGTATTTTGAGAAGTGAGGGTGGGGAGTGCAGAGTTATTCTGTGAGTGGGCCTGGAATCCCACTTCAGGGTAACAAACAGCGCCATGCTGTCTCAGGCTGGCTGGGTATGGATTTTTAGTGCTCTAGGACCAAGCTCAGCATTTGCTGGTCAAGACTGGGGAATCTGGGACAGGATGCAGCTCATAGATGCTGTGGCTGGGTCAATATTGCAGGAATCCATTTGTAGGAAGGCTTGCTGAGCTGCGGCTGCCCGTTACCATCTGTGGCTGTCAAGGAGCAGAGCCAGAGTTTCTGTTCCTTGCAGGCAGGGAATCTGATTGAGGTTATTCTTCAGTGTGTAAAATCAAAAAACACTGTAAAATTTATAACCTCCCCTGCTCACTGCCCGCTTTCCATTTTGTAAACCCTCTGTGATGACAGTAATCTTTCTTGAGGTTTTTTTTTTATTATTCCATCTGATCTTCTGAAAACTGCAGCCGACAATGCTTTAAACAATCCAGCATTTACAAAAAATGTATAAATAGACATTGTCCCAACTAAAAAACTAATTATTGAGTATGGTGGGTGCTCCTGGATTTTTCTTAAAGGTATTAAATTTTGCTTTGACAGCCTTGCAGAGTCCAACAGGTTGAGAAGAGAGCTTTCGGGTAGGTGCTGCTGCATTATGCTTGAGGCTCTTTCATTTCAGTGGCTGTATCTCATTTACTCTTTCAGCATTTTTTCTCTATTTGGTCCCAGGCTAGTGTTTCATCATAAATAATAGGAACAAGAAAGAAATTAATTCCAAAAAATCCCTCTTCTAGACCATATTAAAGGCATTATTTATTTAAAGGGTTTAAATTTATTGCCTTAATGCCAATGCCACCTGCTAGTTATGAGCCAGATCAGCAGCAGCTGCAGACTTCATTTTTTTGAAAGGCTTTGTCTGCTGCTTGAGGCTGATGACACTTCAGTGTTTTGATCACTTAGAGTGTGGGGCTCACGTGCCAAACGTACCTGTAGTTTTAAACAATAAATCTTGAACAGAATAAAGAGCTCTCTTTTTTCTTAATCTGAGCACCTGATAGATGATGCTTTAACCACTAAAGAACCACGAGCTAAGTATTAGACACGTAGAGGGCTTTCTATTACAAATGAAAAATAAAGTGATATTTTTTGCCGTGGAGTGATGAGGTTAATAGCTGTAAAGATGCAAATGTCTTGCTAAAGATGAAACTGGGCAAGAAGCTGAGGCAACCTGCTGCTATTGCCTGAACTGGAAAATCAATGTCCTTGTTTTGCTGTGGGGAATACTGGCTGAGGCTGTGTGTTCCCAGCTCCCAGTGGGTGTCATTAGGAGCACAAGTACAGCTCAGCTGTACAGAGGTAGCAGGCGTGTGTACATCTGATGAAGAGAAACTAAGAACATCTGTCCTGATACTTGAGACTATAAGAGAGCGTTGGAATCTGTTGTTCCTTAAAGCACTGAACAGTGAGGATTTAATAATGCTGCCGCTAATGAGTGATTTCAGCTTTGTGTGTGGAAGTGGAAACGTTTTGGTAAACCACTAAACTTCCATAATAATCCATAATAATAATGCTTGAAAGGATTACAAACTGAATGCAACCCAGCAACTCTGACTTACACAGGTTGCACTCATGTCAGTTAGTGATCTCCTCTGAAAACAAGGCTGCTCATTGTAAATAAACACTTGTGTCAGGACTTCCTGCTGCTGTGCTTGCTGCTGTTGCTCCCTGGAGGAGGATTACCAAGCCATCACAACACCTCAAAATCACTGTGGGTATTTGGTTGACCTTCAAGATTCTCTGGAAGAGGTAATAGGTTATCTGTCGGCATTGGCTGCTTCTTCCACCCATCTGCCAAATTGATGTGATCAGCTTCACGAGCCAGGTGTATCTCATGGAAAATAACTTCATTCTGCTGTCACTTTTTCTCAGCTTGTCGATCTTTTTTTTAGTTGGATAGTACCTTCTTGAAAGCTTTTGTTTGCTAGCCAGAGTGATGGCTATGCAAAAATTTAAGCAGATAATAAAATATGGATAATTTCCCATCTTCTGAATCAGTAAAAGTAGTACATTTTAAAACTTTTTGCAAGTAAGCACAATCAATAGCTGATCCCATAAAATGCAACCAAGTGCTCTTAACACTGCTTTTTATTCAATACTGGGTCTTGTTCAGCACGTCCTGTGGGATTTGGCTGAGAATTTTAACAAGCTGCACTGCTTTCAGAATGGTACCCTGGAAGCTCTGTGCATGTGTGAAAACACAATGTCCTGGTGAGCTGGGCAGAGCTGGTGCCCTGGCATCACAGGGGCACACCTGTCCTTGTCCTCATGGTACAGTGGAAATTAAGGCACTCTCGTTCCTGGAAGGAGGAGCTGCAGATGGCAGGAATCTGCACAAGAACTGAACCCACCCACCAGAGCTGTTTTCTCTGGTGGTTCCTTTGGAGGATACAGCACTTGCAGGAGACAGCCTGAAGGGAAAGAGAATCCAATGTGTCTCTCTGCCTTAATTTACACACTGAGTCTTGGCTTCTCTTTGACCTGAAATGATCTCTTTAAGCTGGATTAGTCTGAGAGTCCCTTTGTCCTGGGAACAAAGGATTTATCATCTTCCTGTATTGTTTTTGTAAAATCTCCTCTGACTCTTTCCAGATAAATTACATCTGCTATGTTTTTGAGTGATGTGCAAAGCAAGTACAGGTACCAAAATGAGATCCTGATCTCTTCAGGGGAGAACAGGCATCATTCCAAAGGAGGCTGGAAACCTGACGGGAGATTCAAGGAAAAGAACCATGAAAAAGCCAGTCTAAATAATGATATGTGCCCCAGAGAGAACTGTTGCAGAGCAGTGTTTGTAAAGAGTTGAGCTTCAGGTGGAGGACAGAAGTTCACATGGGAGGAGGAGGAATTTTATAAACAAATATTGTGACTGCAAAGCATATCAGCAAACTGAAGAGTAGCTGGGGGATCAGTGGGATGAGGTTTCTGTAGCACATGTGGGAGAATAGGCTTCCTACTAACATATTCAGAGCTGGGGAGAAAAAGGGGGAACTTTTTGCTGAAATGCCAGGACAACAAAAGCAGGTTTTCTGCTTTTTAAAAGGAAATATACTTGTTTGAAACTCTACAGGAAAAATAACAAAATACCTTAATGGAGCTTAGCTTACTTACTAGCGTGTCAAAGCTTTAAAACATTATGAATTTTTTTTTTTTTTATGTCCATCAAGTCAAATTTTTCTGTCAGAGTTGGGCTTGAGCAATATAAATTAACATTAATACACTTTGGAAAGCCGTTGTCATGAATTGCCTTCAGGATAGGTAATAAATATGGTAAAGGTTTTAACTGTGCATCAAGAACATCACAGAGCTATAGAGAGATTTCTATTGACAAAGACTTTTAAAAAGAAGCAAAGCATAGCTGCAATTGGAGAGTATGTGCTAATTAGTAAGCTGATGTGTCAGCACCATCACCAAGTTGCTCAGTATGGGGGACCATAGTTTCACAAGTTGCTTTATGGGCTGTTAAAAGCAGCATAAATAGAATAGTCAAACCCATGGAAAATGCTTTTAATACTTCTTTTATAGATCACTTTAATTTTTTGCAAGGTAGAGGATAGATAATTGCACTCGATGACTGCTGAAATCAGGTAATGTTTCCCTTTGTATTCTGGGCAGTGCTGTGCACATCTGATAGTCCGACCTTGCAGATAAAATATCTGGGTTCTGCATGTTTTGCATCTCTTGTAGCCATTGACATAAAAACCCTTGTCAGCGGTGTGTCACCAGAGAGCATTCTTGACTTAAAAGCTGTTTCTTCTGAGTTGCCAGTTGGTTTTCCAGGCTGGATTGCCCTCGTTAAGTAATGAGCTTGATAGTGCTGGTGGCTGTTAGGAATGCAAACGGCTTCCCTAACTTTAAGACAGAATTCTCAAGGCTAATCTAAATTCTCATTCAATAGTTGCTCATTGGCTTTTCATTAAGACTTCCATTTATTAAGAGAACAGTTTGGTATTTAATTTCGCAGAAAGAGTAATGATCTTTCTAAAAGTTTTTGAATTTTCATCCAAGTAATTAATCTCATCTACGCATAAGCTAAAAGCTTGCATGAATATATTTGCTTCAATGAATTTTAACTGATTAGAAAAATGTTTCCATTGTAGAAATTGTGGGAATGCTCTGCTGTATCTACCCTTTACTATTCCAAATAACATTTTCAAAATGTTGCCAGCATAATTTTTTGAAGTATTAGAATACCATGATAGATTATGATATACCTAATCAGTAAAGCATAAATTAATATGTGTTTAAATTGGTATATAATAGACCTCCGATTCATGTACCCTTAAAAATGGAGATTTTTTTTTTTTTTGTAATAAGCCCCAGTATTTCTTGTGGCTCTCACCTGTGTCTTTTTTCTTCAGTGTCTTTGTTGCAATAGTTTCTTTGCTCAGAACAAGCTCCCTGATACCTTCCTACTGGATGTTCCTTTTTTTAATGCATCCAGCACTTGGTGATGTTCAATGTTGATGGAAACGTGAATCACCCAGGAACTGGCATTCAGTAGGTCATGGCAGGAGGTAGGAAAAGCAGTCTGATAGCCACATTTCTCTGCACATCACAGGCTCAGACATATGTAGAGTGACAAGCTGCACGTTTGCAGTGTCACTTTCTATGGGCTCAGGACAGATCTGGCTGGGCACTGGGGTTGGCTTCTCAGGGAAGTGGTCATGGCATCAAGCCTGCCACAGCTCAGGGAGCACCTGGACAATGCTCTCAGTCACGGGGTTTAGTGTGAATAGTCCTGCCAGGAGCAGGGAGTCGCACTTGGTGATACTTATGGGTCTCTTCCAAAATGAGATGAAATGTTCTGTGATTCTGAGAAACAGTTTTTAACCAAAAAAACCTTCGTGCTATGACTGTTATGGGAAAGAGTATCTGAGTATTTTCATTAAGCACTGAATACAAAATAAGCTGTGAAAATTGTAAATTTGGGCGTCAAAGACTATTTATTTAAATGGAAACTGGAGATTCACATGGCCCTTGTGATTTTGTTTTTGTTGCTAAGTTGAAGACTGGGGATCAAGTTGTTCTTTGTGAAAACAGAATTGCAGACAGTTTTGGGGAGGGATTATCAGCTACAGAGTCATTTGCTTTCTTGATCTGAGGGAATAAGTTATCAGATATGACTTTGTGTAAATAGGCATTAATATTAATAATAATGTACGGTGGCCTCCCTGACCTTGGAAAGAGTCCTGACTTTGCCTGGATTTATCATGGAGAACAACAGCAATTACAAGGAGATTGCAAATGTCCTTGTGGGGTCTTCAGTCCTCCAGAGCTAGTTTTTCACTGTCTTATAGGATAAATATTTCAGCTTCTTACACTGACTTGTTTGGAAGCTACTCTGAGGAAGAAAAGGAGAAAAATGGGATGGGGGACAGAAAACAAAGCTTGGTTTCCTGGCTGAGGTATCCATATGTGTTTTCATGCTCAGTTAACTGTGCTTATACTCTTGACTGTAGTGTAAAGAGTGTTTTTATTTAATACTTAGAGTATGATCTGGGCAGCATCTGAGATAAATACTAATGATTTTAGATGTAAAGCAGAGCTATGTCCCTTACAGGAGAAGGCGTTCATTTAAATATTTGAAAAGATGAGAAGAAAAAAGCCCCAACGACTTAACCTGTATGGTTGTTTTTAAATAATGCACATGGAAAGTATTACCAAAAGCTGCATAGAAACTTATTTACGTTGGTTGGCAACATCCTGCTGAAAATTTGGGGTGTTGCTTTTTGCAGTGCAGGTCTTCTGCCCTGCTGTTTTAATTTTAATCACGCTTTCCCCCCACACTGATCTGCTGGAAGTGGATCAGATGGAAGATGGGAAGTACAAGATCATAGCAAGTGGATGCTAAGAGATTCTGAAATATGATCATTACCAGCTGTTTGAGATTCAGTAGCTGTAATATGTTAATGAACTATTAAATTATGCAGATAGAAATCATTGAAAGGGGAATGACATCAAATAGAATTATGTGACAAATATGACAAAATCTCATTCCTCACTCTCCTGTTCTTTTCTAATGGGAAATATTAAATTAAAAAATAGAATTCTATGTTTATACATTGAAATTCTGTGAAGAAGCTTGCATAAATCCAAACTAATTAATTTTCTTTTTCAAGTATGGCTAAAAGACAAACAGATGTTGTTAAAAGGTAGGCCTTAGAAATCCAGTTAAGCATTGGCAAGACACTATCATCCATCAGCCAGTCACAAGTGAAACATAGTTTTGGGTTATCCCTCCTTAGTTTGCAGTGCTGTTTTCTTCTGTCAGTGCTGTCTGCAGTTTGCAGTGCTGTCTTCTATCTTGGAAAGATAGATTAGAATTAGTTTGAATAGACTTTATATAAAGCTGTTCATTTAACTGTTACTTGTGAAAGAATAACTCCATTTTCTTAAATGTTAAAACAATGCTGGAATTACTGTTTCAGTGTTCCTTTATGCTTTATCTTCTCCATTAAGGACTGTTTGCTTCAAAAGTGTGGTTTAGGAATTAGTATCTAAATTAAACATTAGCAAGGGCTGAGTCGGTCCCCAGTAGGAAGATCTGAGTAGTCATTGCAGAGAACACAAGGAGCAACACTGTGCTATGTAAAGTGTTCTTTTACTCCAAGAGAAAAGAGATTTATGTTGACTTTCTTCCCCCTGCATAATTTACTGCTTTCCACACAGTAGCTCTGCATTGCTGGTTGGAGGGAATGTAATGAAAGTGCTTCCTCTTCTTGCTCCTACCTGTCCTCTGCTTCTAGCATTCCCAGCAATGGCAAAAATGTATTGTAAGAAATACATTAAAAGAAATCCTAGTACTCAAGACTATGCTGAAAATAATGTTAATAATTGGAATTAAAAGTTTTAAAGAAGTTTAGAGATTTATAGAACATGGGGTTTTTTTTAAACACTGGAAGCTGTGAGCATCAGCATGTGAGAGCTACCAGAAGAAAATACTATTAATAAGAAACTCCTATGAGTCTGTTGAGTGTATTTAAATTAGGTTTGGGGGTTTTTTTTCCCCAAAACATGGAAAAGGGGTCTCTTTTTATGAGACAGATTTTAGCTTTGGTCAGAAGTATGTCTTTGCTCCAGTTGCAACACTTGTGATTGAAAAGCTGCACATGTTCTTCACATCAGCAGTATTCAAAGTCAGATTATGTCAGTGTTTCCCCTGTAGCATCACAGTGCTGTTTACTAAAGTTCTGGCTGGTGGTATGACTCTGTAAGTAGCATCTCACTTATCCTTGTACAGTTACTAATCTAATTTTAAAAAATAACATGAAGAATTTCATGTGAATCTCTAAACCAGATTCCCAAAATACCGTCTGACAGAAAACGGTGTGAAAATTTGAAGACAGACACTTTCAGAGACTCAGTAAACATGCTTTGGTGTTTTGTGAGCCAGGGATGTATCTTTTGACTCTGGAATCTTCCTCTATGTGTAAATGGAGCATGTAAATTCCCTGGAGTTTCTTTAATTATCCCAAACACTTAAATTTTACCAAAAAAAAGTGATAAAATAAGCATATGTTTCTACACTGTGCAAGTGTTACGAGAATAAAATTTAAGTATCTTTTCAGGAACGCTTCAGAGAAGTTTTGAATGCTCTAGCATCACAAGAATAAATCATAACACTTAGTAGCTGGTACTGTTTGGTCTCCCAGCTTTGGTAGTGTCACTTTCAGGGAACAGATTTGCAGACAGTTATTAGACCACGTTAACTGCACAGATGGTTTGCATACCTCTGAGCAAGAAGAAACAAAAATGGGAATGGGAGAAGAGAGGGGCAAAGCATGCAGTGTAATTAAGCAAAGAAGTGCACGTGTTGTTAGGGCTAAAAGAGACAGTTTAAAGAAGGGATTTCGCCTGAACAGAATTATTTGCCTGCAGTATATTCTAACCTGCTGTATGATCAGGTCAGTTGGGAATGGAAACCCTCTTGGTAATAGTTGTTGTTCACAGAACCAAGTTTTTACCAGGCTCTAAGACAATGAATATCTGAGCCCACATGCCTCTTTGCAGGGAAAATGGTGTTACTGAAATATCTAATATTCCTCACAAGCCACACTCTAAAGAGGTAGGAAAAATCTACTAAATCTCCTTACGCACAAAACAAATCCTCTGATACTAGTTAAGGAAATGGAATTGTAACATAAACATCTGCTCCTTGTAATGCAGAGAGTGTTGGAGCCTGGTGGCTTGGAAACGGCCAAACCAACATTGTCAGGATTAACTTCTTGTGGGACAGGGACAGCGAGCAATTGAAGATTGGGGGTGGTGCAGCCTGTCTGCTGATGCAGAGAAATTGGTGGAAAGTGGCCGATCTTAACATCTTTGCTAATGAGAAGAAAGAAGAATTTTATTGGTTTTGTAAGCATTTCAGTGATGGCTGGTACTGAGCAGCTCTGAAGTGTAGCTTTGTTTTAATGCTCCTGCAAGGCAGGGGATGCGCTGCTGTTCCTGTTTTACAATGGCAAAATGAGATCCACGGGGAAAACATTCTGGCTTTTCTGTGAGAGCTCAGCTGTGCAGAGATAATCAAGGAATTATTTTAGGAAGAAAACTAAATCCTCCTTTTCCTTTACCACTGTTGAAGGGTACTGTGAGCAGAAAGAGGGGAAAAGTAATCTAA
Organism: Cettia cetti; assembly: GCA_013401135.1. Classification (NCBI taxonomy): domain Eukaryota; kingdom Metazoa; phylum Chordata; class Aves; order Passeriformes; family Sylviidae; genus Cettia; species Cettia cetti. The sequence continues at coordinate 20,880 of VZUI01053871.1, forward strand.
GTCTTAGTCTAAGTTCCCAGTTCAACCATCATCCTCCACAGGAGGCCAAAGGATGTGCTGCTGGCTGTGGACAGTTTGGCTTATAAAAACTGTGTAAAATTAAAGTGGAGAGTATATGGGAAAATACCAATGACAGATCTTCCATTGACTCAAGTTGATGGTGAGGACCTAAATAAGTGGAAATCTGGTATCTGTGGTTCCACTTCTTGGAGTATTGGAGAACTGGAGAACCTGGTGGTAGAGGAGGCAAAAGAAAGTGGTGATGGAAAAACAGACACCCCTTCCTTCACAGCTTGCTAGCTCTTTGGCAGGAAAGTGCATAAACAAAGAAGCACTATCAATGCAAACATCTGAAGGGACAGAACCTTCTCTAACAACATTTATTGGAGGAGAAACCATGCAAGATTTTCCTCAATTCTCTGATTCTGATCAGCCTACTCTTATGTAAATCATAGGGGATGAGCAAGATCTCATCAGTATTTCCTTGGTTTTTTTTTTTGTTTTTTTTTTTTTTTTTAAGACTCCTACATTGGCAGAGATGCAGCAGCAGGGAGATGCTAATAACAGTCAGGAACACTGCTCTGCTGAACCTTTTAGCAGGCCACTCTTCCAAAACTAGGATGGAGCCAAACTAGTGTAGGAGTTGCCTTGGTATCAGTGTCTGTTTCTTTCAGGAGTGTTTGGATAAGCATTGGCAAGTTTTCTGGCCCTGGGTAGCCCACCCAAAACTTTCTATCTGGGAGCATTAAGCTCTTAAAATGCAGATTATATATTTTTCTGGTAAGTGAACTTAACATGCAGAAGCAATCTGGGAGTTAAATTTCCAACTTCTGTGCACCTTCTGGCCTTTCATATAATGACCATTGGCTAAACACAGAGAGAGATTGCATGGGTGCATTTTAGTCAGGTGGACAGAGAAGTAGAAGCATTACAAAATTCCAGCCAAATTGTGGCTCTGCTCATGGAAAAAGCTATGCCTCCTCAGCAGGCTTACCAAATCCTCTTCACCAGGGACACAAAGAAACGCTATGAGGGCTTGGGATTTTTTTTTTTTTTCTGGCTTAGGTTTGGAGTTGTTAGACTATGGCAATGAGCCTTAGTTCTCTTGCAAGGGAAATCACCTCCTGCTTTCTAACTTGCTTCAATTCATCTAATAATTATTTCTTTTTATTGGATGAAAATATTCCATTTTCCAGGTAAAACATTTAACTCTCTGACATTGCCTCAAGGGAGGATTTGTTTACAAAATTCCTGGAGCCTTTACTGCCGTTACCTTTACTTGACTGCCGACTGTGTCTAAGTGTCAAAGTATTAAAGGGCAGCTTTTCTCTGGGAGTGAAAATTAATTGGAAACAAACTGTTAAGAAGCTTCATTTGTTGTTAGAGAAAATAATTTGCACTTTGAATATAGAAAATCGTTGGTTTTATTGATGAACAGTTATTCCAGAGGGACATCAGCTTCTCCCTAGTCTTCTGTTCAGAGCTGGCTGCTTCTAGTTCTTCTTCCTTCACTAGTACTGTGCAGTTAGTACCCTGACTCTTACGGCAAAGTGATGTTGTTCATTTTTTTTATTTTTCAAATAGGTTTTAATTAGCCCATCCCACCCCAGTGACTGATCAGTAATTAATTTGCAAGCCCTGTGGATTTCAAACACCTGCAGGGCAGGTGTAGAAAATGAAAAAACCACTGCTCATTTTGGAAATAACCTCGGGATTAATGAAATCTGTTATCATGCTTAACAACTCCTAAAAGCATTATATAAATTCAGAATTGAATATCTCACAGTTCTCATCTGATTTATCAGAATATATTCTTCCAGTATCTATCCTAAAAAGTGTCTACTACAAGTAATGATAATAAATAATAAAGTCTCTGATTGTCTAGTACTAAAGATATTCTGCAAAACTGGTGAAAGTCTGTTTTAATTACCCTTTTTATTTTTTTTTCGTGTTTTGCTGATGCTTGCTAACACTCCTGGATAATTCTCTTTCAGTTTAGAGCAGCTAGGATTAGTAAGCACCTCTCTGGGATTATGTGTATATGAGATATCTCCTAAGTACTCTCCTCTATTTAATGCACGTGAAATGTAATTGTGGTATCCTTCAGCAGCTTTTAAAAATAAAGCAACCTCTAGTCCTGCCCATTTTAATATAGCTTACGTGAGAATTCTACCTATAGTAGAATATTTTAAATGCTCTTCTGGATCTTTACGTGGTAGAAATGAGTAGGGGCTCCTTTGTTCCCACTCAGTTAAGCAGCTTTGCCATGGATGCCGGTGCATCCTTGATGTTCCTGTTACCAGTGCACAATGGGAGCTCAGTGAGATGTGGATATTTCTGTAGGTGCAGCGCAGGAGGCTTAGTGCTCCTTTGACCTGGATTAAATTGGGCTGCTGTTGTGAGGGCTGGAACCATTCTTAACCAAGAGTCTTGATTTTTATCTTAAGACAAAATGAAACATGTTGATTTTCTCTTTCAGGATGTGTGATACACAGAATTATTTTTAAAAAATAGAAGAAAATTTTTGCTCAATTCCAAAACATGTGCCGGTAAGGGATGGAGCTTTTTTCCCCCTCATCCTTTTTTTTTCTTTGTGGGTTTACCAGAAGCTCATCATGAGGTGTGGGGTGAGGACAGGAAAAAAAAAAAGATGTCTGAATTTTACCAAAGTCTGACTTTGGTTTATGATGCAGGAAAGGAATAAATTAAAAACTGTAGAAGATGTTTCTACTTCTCTTGTGTGTTGATTTAGCACATTTGTAAGAGGTTGATTTGTGAATCTCAGACCTTTTCAATAATGCTTCTCACACTAAAGTCACAAGAGATCTGCAGGGAAATCTGTAGTCTTATGATGAGAAACTACTAACTAAATTGGCCACTGCATCTAGCATAATAAATTGAATTTTTCAATATTTTCATTTAGTTTCCTATTTTGGCAGTACTTCCAGTTTTTCTTGGCTTCCTCATTTTTTCTCTTGCTTCTTATTTCTGTTTAAGACTCTTATTTCTAGTGATAAGTTTGTTTCATTCTCTAATCTAGCTGTATTTTGGGTTTGAGGTATTTTTTGTCTTGTTTTTCTGGGGTTTTCTTGTTTTGTTGTTTTTTTAAAAATTCTGACAGGGCTATGATGACTTACCAAAAAAACCGCAACAAAACCCAAAACCCACATAGACAAATAAACCCCAATAACAGACAAGAAAACCCAAAAAACCCAAAGCAGAAATAACTAGCCAGTCAGATGTTCCCATTCTTCACACAACTGGAGCAGAGGAACAGTCAAGTTAATGCAATTTCAAAAAGATTTTTTTAAAGTTAGTCTGCTTTTTAAAGTTGCAAAGGAAATGCAAAATGCTGTAAGTTTGAAGCCATTTTTTCTGCGGTTCTTAATTAAGACAATAGAAGAAAATTCTCAGGTAATAATATTTCTCCAAGTTCCTAGTTGTAGAATAGAGAGGGAGCTGAGAATAGCAGCAACCCAAAGTATTTGCTGGGTGCAGTCTAGAAGTTCCTTTTTGCCTTCTGTTGGTGCAGACTGCTGCTTGTCCACATGATTTGTCTTCTCCTCTCTGTATGTTTTTGACTTACTGCCCTATTTCCAAAATTAAGCTGAAGTAACATCTCACATCATTTACCCCAATACCTGTGAAACCAGATAAATTAATTTGATTGTATTTTCTTTAATTTTTCCTACTATTTCAAGGAGAGTTCTTGACATTGTGATAGGCTCAGTGTATTACTGATGTTAACATTAGAATGAATCATCTACTTGGTATCAAAGATGGGAAAGCGTTTTTAATTTGTCATTCATGTTTTTCTGCCTAAAGGAGAAGCTGTTATGCTTAATTTCCTCCTTTTTTTTTTTTTTTTAATTGAAATGTAGTTTTCAAACCTTTAAAATGTACCTGCTCCCTGCTGCTGCATTTATCTGCATCCAGTGCTGTAAGCAATGATGAGGGCAGTGGCAGCTGAGAGTGGAAAATGCTTTTACAGAAGAGCACGCTGGCTCTTCAAAGCAGCTCTGTTCTTCTTCATAATACTTCAGGTTCCTTTTAAAACTGAAACTCATCTCTGTCTCTTGGAGTAGCTTAGGAAAATTCCTGGAAGTGTGAAGTAGCTCCACTGTGCAATAATGCCTGTAAGTGTTTGGGAAGCACTTTTTAAGTGGGAGCCGTGTCAAGCAGAGGCTCACTTAGCCAAGTGTTTGTGTACTGAGGTGCTGGTGAGACCATGGTGGTGGAAGGGGTGAAGCAGCTTACAATGTCCAGTGTTGGAAGCACTTAGGAAAAGAGAAGAGGATGCCTTGAGTGAGGGAGCTGTTGCTCTCTGAAACTTCTGTGTTTGTGAAGAAGTGGCCAAAACAAAATTCCTCAGAGGACTGAAAGAACTGAATGAAAGTTGTTGAAGTAGAACTAATCTGAGAGAGCTCAGTACAGCCTGGCAAGCAGAGAAAAATCTCATTTTGTGTGATTACTGAAAGAGGAAGCCTATTTTTGGTGCTTCGAGTTGGGCAACTATAAAAGAGAGGGTTAGTTCTGTTTCCTTGTGTCAACTTTACTTTTGGTGTGACTACTCAGTTCTATATAAAACGAAAAGCTGTATGTATATGACTAATTAGCTGTGTCACAGCCTGGCAGCTCCTGGCAAAACAGTTTTCAAAATATTTAAGTGCCTTTCATGTTTATTCCAGGTGACATAGATTTGGGTTTATGACATAAAACACACTGAGCTTTTAAAGCCTCTCAGCTGCACAGATGCAAACTCCACTAATCCCGAAGAAAAATGTGGTCTGCTATTCATTAAATGCAGATGAGTTTCCTTTTTTAGTAAGCCCATTAGCAGATCCCTAAATTTAGGAGCACGTGCAGTTACAATCAGTGGAATATTCTGAACCTTTTAATCTTCTTTCTTGCACTGGAACTCGCTGTGCTTTGAGAGGGCTCAGACTCCAACCCCTAATGTGGAGCCGGGTTTATTCTGTTACCTTTGCCAAGTGCTCTTTATATATAAATCTCCTCTGTTTCCACTTATTTCTTTCATGGTGGTAAGGAAGTAAGGTAAGTTGTCATTAGAAATTCAGCTTTGTGCCTGAGCATCAAGTAGAAGCAATCTCAGTTTTTGGCACAGCTCTGTTTCCAGGATGCAAACTGGTTTCTCATCTGGGAATTTCTGTTGTCTTCCACTCTAACCTGGAAAAAATATCCAGTGTAACCAACTAACCTAATGAAAAACTGTTGGTTTTGCAAAACTGGGGTTTAGCTTGTAACTTCTTTACATTTCTCACTATAATAAAATTTCCTGGGCATCTTGAAAATATTATCACAAATAATGAAAAGAATGGCAGTTATGTGTGATTATAACATGATGTCATTTTCATCCAAAACAGGAAACATGTTAGGCCAGTGCAGTAATTCTCACAAAATTGCACAGATCAGAGATTATGGGTTTAAACTGGTCTAGCATTTTCCTTGACAATCTGATCTAATCAGCAATTGCAGGGGGATTTATTCCTCCTGACCAAAACCATGACATGAAACAAGACTGTCACTCGGCTTGTCTGAAAAACTGGGGAGGTAACTGTGCCTGTCTCATTCTTCTCTTCCCATTATGGGTACCATTGCTGGTATAGGGCACTTATACTGCAGTTTGTGATACTTTGAGATTTGTGTATCACAACTGAATAAGTTCACCAAGTCAATTTTCAGGCAGTTTTTGGCAGATTATTATTGTATTTTTAGACCATTATTCCAAAAAAATGTACTATGTTTGCCTACAGATTAGGTTTAAGTTAATGCCTTAAGTACAGAATTATTTGAAATGAGAAAAAATAACTTTGCCAGTAAAAACATATTTCTTTTAATGAAACTGGTAATCCTTTAAGTTATAGTCAATGAATAATTATTCTGACCACCCTTTATCTTGGAGGTCTGTAATAAAGAAATTATCTGTTGCTTTAAATGAATTGATGCTGTCTTAAAATCTGGTTTCCAAGTAGAAGGAATGCAGAGAGGTATTGCTTAGGGCAAGCTGAATATTGTGTTTTAGAAAGTCTGAAGATTTGGAACTCGGTACTCCTGAGTCTTTAATATCCTCAGTGTGTTTTTTTGAAAATACACCTTTTACACATTGGAGAAAACAAAATTGGTCCCTGAGAAAATATTGATGTCAATGGATACAGAAAGCCATAAAAGTGCAGTATTGGTACCTGTCAGAGAGTTCTATGTCTTCATCTGAGGGGAAACGTGTTGTACTTGCAAATTTATATGTCCTTAGATAGCCCCATTCCAGTAAATTAGAAGCTTTCACCCTCTTTTCAAGTTGTCCAGGCTTGTAGTAACTTTATGTTAACTTTGCCAGAATGATGCATGGACCTGTCTGGCCTGATTCATATCCATGGCACAGTTATGGCTAAAGGGGAATTTAATAGGCTGGTAGTGGGAACATATCTAGTAGAAACAACAGTGGCCAGGATTTATAGTGTTTTCAGATCAGAACAGGCCAGATGGAGTGCATACAGAAGAAATATAGAGCCCTTCCCAAGACCTTGTTCCTATAAAACGTTGTTTGTGTGCACCCACATCATATATTTTAGCATTGACTTGATAACATAATAAACATTTCGTTTTTCTCCTATGCATTTTCTTACCCATAGGAAATAACCACTATAATGGAATTTTCTCGTTAATTAGCGGTTGATGGGTTTGGCACTTGTAGATCTGAGAGCTCTTTAGCAAGTTCTGAAGAAGTCTCATTGGGTCTCTTAGGACCCAGATTTTCCTGTTTCTTACAGTGCCCTCTAGCGCTGAGCGTGTTTTCAGAGTCATCTCCAGACATCTTTCTGCGGTGTAAAGGAACTTCTGTGCCACGACTTTTTAGGAGCTGTTGGGTTATCAGGGTCTGCCAGGGCAGGGAACATCCACCTTCTCTACATTAATGTCTGTCCTTGTTGGGTGCTAGGCTGAATTTCCACCCTAATATGCACAATAAGGATAGGATTATTTACCAGAACAAATTCCAAACAGAAACCTCCAAACAGAATCTTCCAAACAGAAACAAATGGAAATATGTGTTAGTAGCACGCTAATAGCTTATACCATTATGTATGTGCATTGGCTGCTTAAATGCAGTAAAGGTAGCATCTAAATTAATAGAATATAAATTGTGTTTCAGGTTCTAAAACATTTTAAAATTGAGAGAGTTTTAGCATTTCCTTCTGTCTGTGCTGTCATACACAGTTTAATCTTTAAAGTTTTGTCTGATTTTTTACTATTCATAGTGTTATTGTGACTTCTTGACAGCTGTTGAGGAGAGGATCACCTTTCTTTTTTGGTGGGTTTTTTCCATTCCCTGTCTGTCTGATCTATCTGGTATTGACTCTAACTACAGAGTGTGCAAAGACTGGATGTGGAGCTGAATCCTCTTAGGATGGTTGTGTGTTTTGCATGTAGTTCAGATCAGGTTTATTTTTTCTAAAGATTAGGGCTCTGCTGCTCTGTCATCTGTGCAGACAGGGTCTGACAGGCTCTGTCAGTCTCTCTGAGAATCCCTGGCAACTTCAGTATGACTTACTAAGCTGTAAGTAAGCAGTAGTAGCAGAATTTAACCCACTTGGATACTGCATTTTTTCTTAGGAGCACTTCTGCTAGAGTCATTTCTTTGCGAACAAGACTAGAATCTCAAGAGGAATTAACTTGAATACTCAAAACAGTGAAGTTCACTTTTCAGCACAAAGCTATGTTTGTGTTGACACCTTGCCAGCAGTATTGTGATTTTTTTGGGGAGGTGAGAGACTAAGTAAAATAACTATTTTGAGAGAAGATCTGTTACTGTAACTTTCAGGTTTTGTCTTCTTAGTGTACTTTTCTCCATGGTTGAGGCAGTGGTGCACCTTGGTGAGCTGCTTCTGCTGTTGCTTGTTGGTGTTTCACCACGCCATGCCAACAAGGATGTTCATTTAGAGGTTCACTCATCTGATTCAGGATTTATAGCAGGCACCTGCATGAGAGCAGCCTTGCAAGGCAGGAATTGTCAAACTGCAATTTTTGAGAATGCTGATGAGGTGTTTTCATGAATAACAATAGATTTTGCAAGTGGGATTTTCCTCTGTGTATCTTGCTGTGTGATAAAATTTAGGTGAAGTTTTCATACTTCTAAACAGTGTATCATGGCTCTGTGACCCAATGCCAGTCTGGGATTTTTACCTGTCACACCAAATAGCCTCTGGCAAGAGGGTGGAGAGGGTATGGATTGCCTAACAGATGAAGGGCACCTGTAGAGGAAAAGGATTAAAAGATCCTCCCTTCCATAGAAAGCTGAAAGGCTACTGCCTGCAGGAAATATAGATTTTTTTGAGTGCTGGGAGCCAGAGCCAGAGTTTGAGGCCATTAGGGCTCATGAGAGAGCTGAGCTTTGTTTTGCCTTTAATGATAGTCTGCACATCATGAGTCCTTCTTGCAGGCTGAGGCAAGGCACAGCTGTGGCATCAGCTCTATAATCATGGCCTGTTCCTTCCACTCTGGGCTGGGAAATCAAAGGGTCAGGCACTGGAGAACTTGGGGGAGCATGTGATCAAAGCCTTTCCTCCTACTCTCTGGCATCATCTCCAGCTCGTTCTTCTTTTTGTGAGCAGCCTGTTCCACCTGAGCAGGTTTCATTCAGTGCAGGGACTGATGCCTTCTGCATGTCTTTAGCTGGCACAGGGGTGTTTTTGCAGACTTGCTGTATCTACCTTCTTGTTACTGGCACTTAATGAAATCAGCAGATCAGGTTACACTGCAGGCTTTGTAGAGCAGTTCTGTTTCCATGGAAGGCATTTCACAGTGGCGAAGCTTTGATGTGAAACACTGGTGCTTTTGTAAATAGACCTGCAGTCAAATAAGGGGTAGGACTAAAATGAAACTTAGATACTTGTGAGAGCAAACAACATATCTGAATCTGACTCTGCAACTATTTTCAGCCCTTTTCTGACTTGGTAATTTCTCTTAATTGTGAACCTGTTCATGGTAACTTTTCTTAGGAAGAAATGTTGAAATCTGAATGGGGCTGAAAAAATGAGTCTCTCTTAGTGAGCTTCAAAGGCTTTCATGGAGATTAAATCAAAGTTATTAATAAATGATTGTGTTAGTTGGTAACAAATGAAATATTTGCTTTCTTCAGAAGTCATAAAAACAAAGAAGCAATCAGCCAACAAAATGTCTATCCCTTGTTATCTCAGTGGTGTCTTTTGATTTGGTGTCTCTGACTTATTTTATACAGTGAACAATAGGAAGGGGAGAGTGAATTTCTGTCTTGTTGGCTGGTCAGTGAGATCAAATGAAGTAATAGATTTATATAAACTTTAATTGCATAACTAGGAAATGTGAGTATGAGCTAAAGAGAGATAATTTTGGAAAACAAACTGTGGGGGTTTTGGCTCAGGTAAGCAGTGTGTGACCAACTCTAGGCTGATGCCATGATCAGCTGGAAGGAGACTTCTTTGGCCCAGATGTGCAGCCAGCTGACATCTGTGTAATAAATCTCTGCTACTAATTGATTTAACTGCAGGGCGTCAGTCTGCCAGGAGTTAATACCAGGCTTGTGTCTGGGTACAGCTTTGCTTGGTGTGTCTGGCTAATGTACGGAGGACCTCCTGGTAACATTTGCAGTGACATGCTGCAGGTAGCAGGCATTCTTCCCACAGGAGAAATGGAACTGATCTTTCCTTTTTGGTACTAGCTGAGCAGATGAATGTGCCTGCCTTTGTATTGCTTCAGGCAGTACTGCTCACGGGTCACCTCTGAGGTTTTGCTTCCACCATCCTTCTGTGACTGCAGGAGCAAGTGGGAAGGAGGCCTGACTGTGGTACCTCACGCCATGACCTGTGTACAGAGGCCAAGGCATCAAATGCACTTGTTGACTAGTCAAAAGGCAGCTGATGGTCCATAATCATTATTTTTATTTCTTGTGAGAGACTGGCTGGAGAAAGTTGCTTCCCCCAAGGGTTTTCAGCCAAATAAAGGAAAGAAAGGCTTTGTCATTAGAGATGCGTGCTTAATTCCATTGATTGGAATTGTAATTGAACGTTCCTGCTGATGTTTTTTTTTTTTTTCTGTAGAGCAATGTTTTGAAATAACATGTTTGCTTAGCGTACAAAAAAAATTACTGCATTTGGTAAGTGGTTTAGTAGAGCTTGTAAACTAAATTCACAGAAATCCATTACTGTAAAACCTTAAACTGAGAAACAACCTGGATTACTGAGCAGTTTTTCAATTGGAAAACAGCAAGAGATTCACAGATCACTTCAGGAAATGCTCTTGCCTACAAAATCATTAGATAAAATTCAATATATTCTCATGTGAGTCTGTGAAGGCAGTTGTTTCTGGGATGGCTCTTCATCCGTGAAAAGACAGAGACATCTGCAAGACTTCCCATGCTGCTGTGATTTTTGAACTGGTATTGAAATGCTTTTCTGCCTTTTTCAAGTTTAGGACCTACCTTTTTCAAGTTTAGGTAGGACTAAAATGATCTGAGTTTATCCAACTTGAGTAGTTGCCAAGCTTCTCTCTCAGACATTTATCAGTGTGGTAGCAGGGCCTGTCAGAGTAGTTTCCTCCTTTGACTGAGGGTTTAGTTTGTCTTTCATCTTTGAAGAGTTAGAGCTGATTCCTGAATTCAGGCTGGAAGACAGTTCTTTGACGAGTAAAGAAACATTTCATATTTACAGAGGTCGGAACATAGTGTAGGAAGCAAGCGCCATTAGTTTCCTGTCAGTGTTGTCAGGGAAAAAAAGGAGAACATCTTGAACAAATCAAATAACCTAGTCTTCTCAATTTATGTTTTTGAATTTTGGGATCTTTTTAGTAGATCAAAGGATGCTTCCTGGCCTTCTTTGGAAGTCAGGATTCTGATGGCATATTCTGCTAGTACATAAACTGTTGTCTTTAGGTGCTTCCATGAAGGTTAAGTCAGCTCTCAGGCCTGTAGGTGACTCTGGGTGCTGAGGAGGACTTTGGGGACAACTGACAGATTTTCCAAAGATTCACTTTAATTTTCATGAGTCTCTGTGTTTGTAAGTATGGCCCTGTAGAAAGTAGAGTTCTTCATTTGGTTAGGTCATTGTTAATGTGACTGTGATAAATAATAACTTCCAGAAAAAGAAGGTATTTTTTTCTTTGTGTGGCTCTAGTTTATGTCGACAAATCAGAGTCAAGTAAGGCATTTGATCTTGTTTTGTGGCTTGTAAAGCGTTTACAGAAACAAGGGGTTCTCTTGGTTAGATTGTGTGGTCAAATGTGATGTGTCAGTCACAGAGAGCTCACAAGTGACCTTGAACAGGCTTTCTGTGCAACTAAACATTGAGAATGAATGCTGTGATTTCATTGTACTGGAGCTCTTCTTAAACTGAGTTCTAGGTATATCTTTCCCCCCTCCTCTGTTTGGCATAGCAGCCAGAGATGTCGCCTTGTGAAATGCAAACCTTTCCTAATCACACAAAATACTCAAAGTATTCCAGCAGCATCATCACATGCACCTAAATGTGGACTAAAAATTCAAATAGGCTGGATTGGTAAACTGGATCATAAAGTTATTGCCTGCCTGAAATTGGTTTGCTATTTAAACATGGATGCCTAGTACAAGTGAATTTTCACTGTGTTGACTATGTAGTTTTAAAGAACTTATTTTACGCACGGACTTTGGCAGCCATTTTGTGCATTACGTACAGATGCTTTGTTTCTCCCCTTCAAAACTTCAGTCTTTTCCTAGCAAGATAATCCAGGTTGAAATTAAATATTTCATCTTAGTATATAAAAGCAAAATAGCATTCTTTTCTGATAAGGCTCCTTCTGAAATTTAATTCATTTGAGTTTATCAGTCCCGGCCTTTACTCAGATTGTGATAAAAGAATTGTTTCTACCTAACTTTGACTATTAAATTTTGAGCCCTACGTGCTAATAGTTACACTGACATGAGAGTACGTGAGGGCATGTCATGGGAAGAGCTCACAGGCAGCAAGTGGAGCTAAAGTTAATGCTTTTTAAAACAGCAGATCCTTGTTTCCTTTTGCCTTTGTCTCTCATAGAAGCTCCAGCCAAACTAGAGGACAGTCCTGCAGAGTGTTTATGGACTTGTCTCTGTTTGCAAAATATAAAAGCAAAATAGCATTCTTTTCTGATAAGGCACCTTCTGAAATTTAATTCATTTGGGTTTATCAGTCCTGGCCTTTAGTCAGGTTGTGATAAAAAAATAATTGTTTTTACCTAACTTTGACTATTAAAATTTGAGCCTTACATGCTAATGGTTACACTGACATTAGAGTACGTGAGGGCGTGTCACGGGAAGAACTCACAGGCAGCAAGTGGAGCTAACGTCAACGCTTTTTAAAACAGCAAATCCTTGTTGTTTCTTTTGTCTCCTGTAGAAGCCCCACCCAAACTGGAGGACAGCCCTGGGGAAGCGTTCACGGACTCGTCCCTGTTTGCTCACTGGGGGCAGGAGCTGAGCCCCGAGCACCGGCGCCTGGCGCTGAAGCAGTTCCAGTACTACGGCTACAACGCCTACCTGAGCGACCGCCTGCCGCTGGACAGGGCGCTGCCCGACCTGCGGCCCAGCGGGTGAGTCAGGGCTGCTGCTTCCCATCTCCTGCCTGCTGCATCCGGGACTGAATGAGCCAGATGGTGGTTTGCATTTGGACTTAGGTGTTTATTAATTCTTGTATATGTTATAGTTTTGTTAGCTGCGAGTTTTCTGGTACTTTTAGCTAACAAATTAAAATGGAGCTCTCTTTATTTCTTTAGAAGGCCCTTAAAGGATGAACTGTCTAATTAAGAAATGATACTTAAATTATTTTTACTATTAACCTAAGAACTAACCACCCTGTGACCTGCAATGTGGATTTTTCTATCCAATTACAAAATCCTGCCCAGACCCATGAAGAAGAAGGTGAAAAAGGACTAGCCTATGCCCTAAAACTTCTACTTGTTTTATATATATTACTATATTCTAAAACTTTAAACTCTGAGTTTTCTACCATGTGATATTACACACTTCTGTTTAAACTACACACCCAAAATCTCAGCGCTGTCATGAAGCCTTCTCCATGGCCTCATGTCAAATGCAGTGAGGGGTCAGTGCCTGTCAGCACAGAAAGTCTACAATTCTCAGTGACCAGGGTTCCAACAAGTGCTGAGGCACCCTCTAGGCAGCCTGCAGCTCTTCTCCACCTGCAAGGCTTGCCTCGTCGGTTGGGTACAGATGTGTTGAAATTCTGTGTGAGGCCAGCATGTTGTGAGCCCCACAAGGGCTCACCGCACTCTGAGGGTGTCCAGCAACCTCCCAGAAATGGCTCAAAATAATTAGCAATATGGCAGAATTGGACGTGTTTTGAAAAAGCAAAAATATTTTAATTAAAGAGAAAATAAAAAATTATACTAAACAGAAGACAAAGACTGTGCACAGTGCAGGGAAGGCCCTAGCACCTGCTAAGACACACCGAAAATGCACCAAGAAGCTTCGTGCTCTTCCTTTTGTACTGAACAATTTAAGAGGGTTTTTTTGGCAGGCTGCCTGATGGAAACAGCTACAGGTTTTGAGGTACGTAACAAAGATCCAACAGGTGCCTTTGTGCTGGCACTGGGCCAGTTACGATAAGAGAAGCACAGAAGGTGCTGGTGCTTCTCCCTTAAAAGTCCTGGGGTGTAACTGAAACTCTTTTCCTATTATGGAACATCCGCTGGGTTGTGGGAGTGCAGTGCACGGATGGCAGGCAGAATGGGCAATTTGTACCAAATAGATGGAGGCTGTAAGTTTCAGTTGTCCTCTGAAGCACTGCTGTGCCCAAAGTCAGTTCTGTTAAAGTCCCACTAAGTATTCATTAAAATTTCTTCAGGAAGCTTCATCTCACCTGCAGTTTACATCAGATAGCTTTTTTGCTAAAAGAACTTTTTAATGCTAATTTTTGGTTTTATCAGATAATCTGGCTAAATAAGAGCTGCTTTCTTTGAAAGCACAGAACTGCCTGATGAAGGTCAGTTGGCAGGTGAAGCTGGGGAGTTTTAGTGGTGAAATGCAACTTTGAGCCAAGCATTGAAAGCCCAGGGGTCCTCCTTCCCTGGGCAGGTCTCTGCTCGGGATCACGTGTGCCAGGCAGGGTGAATGCATCCAGGGTTATTCCACAATGGGAATTCTACTTGGGGAGATGGATGGGACCAAGGGAAGGAACAACCTCTCCTTCAGTGCATCTGAGGCCTCTTTGGGCAGGTCTATTCACAAAGACAGTTAATGCTCAACTTTTTTGAAGCCTTGGTGATACATCTGATGCTTTGAACAAACAACAGCTCTGGAGATAGAGAAACGGGTGGTGGGAAAGCTTCTTTTTTTGCAGCTCATTAAGAAATCATTAAAATAAATATGCTGGGTACTTAGTGAATCAAACGTGATCTTATTCACTTATTCTAAACAAATATTTGAATAAGTAAAGCAGTAGTGCATTTTGCTGCACATTAGGTTGATGCTGCACGTTAAGTTGATGACAGCAAAAATACATGAACACCATCCCAGGCAGCACTTCAGCAGTATCTATGCTATATATTATTATATATTGCATTAGAGAAATATTTTTGTTGTAGATTTGCTGAAATACTGACGTTAAGGAAATCAAACTTCATGCACTTTTTTTGTGTTTTAGATAAATCAGTTTAGCTGTGCCTGTTGGGACAGTCTCTTTTTTGTTTCTTTAATTGTAAACTAATCCAGAGGAAAAAGAAATCTTTTTAACTAGACATCAGTGATAGAAATGTTTCTGTTCTTATAGCTGTTTTGAAATTATTCTTCTGAATGATTTCAATATAAATTTTTTATAACTATGTGTTTTAAAAATTAAAACTATGGAGAAAATGTTACTGTAGCTGAAAACAAATTAAGGTTAGCATTTTAAAAGAAACTCTAGTTAGAAATGAATCATGATCCTAATTCCTGTGAAAGTTTTGATCCTTTGCTGACTGCCAGAAACATGACAGACATCACAGTATGTTTAAGGACAACATACATACAAAATAATGGTAGCTCAGGCAGGTTCTCCACACAGCCCTTAGGCTGGGGAGCAGGCAGGGACTCTGACACTGGGATCTAGTAAGTTCTGACCCTGAGGGAAATGAACTGTCTTGTCACACAGAATGAAAACTGTTTGCTGTATCTACAGCACCCTGAGGAGTGTGGAGCTACAGGTGTTCTGAAAGTCCTGTTGTTGAAAAAAGAATTCCTGCTGCTGAGGGGCAAAGTCTCATTTGTGTGAGAGCACATGCATGAATGTTGTGGGGAAAGAAAGTCTACCCTATGAGAGTATGTTTCTAGTGTAATAATCAATTTTGGGATTTCTAGCACCTGGTTTTTAAGCCAAGTGCCAAAGTCACTTCCTCAGTCTGTACAGCTGTATTTAAATTATCCTCGGGCAGGTACTGGGCTCAAGCAGCACAGCATGAAGGCCAGGGAGAGTGTGGTGTGAAGAGAGCATGCAGCAAGTGACATGGAGACCAAGTTAGTCAACTTTGCTGGACCTCAGTCAGTTGTGGTATTTCTGTTCTGACTAGAAATGCCTGAGAGCACGGATAGAAGAGTTACCACAATAGCTCTGGACAGAGTTTGCCAAGGTCTAACCAAGCTCATTAACCTGGAATTAGCGGTGATGCTGCAAGAGTCAGCACGACAGTGGAATCCCAGCACAGGCTTTTGACAGGTAGATAAAGGAGTAGAGCTCACATAGTCTGAGCTCAGTGGTGGTCTGTGTCATCTGTATTCAGAACCTATCATATGAAGTAGAGGAATTTGGGAAGACAACAATATCTGCAACTGAAACCTAAGGAAATTCATACATTGCTAGCCTCAGTTGAGAGCAGGAGAATTAAGTGATCTGCCAAAATTGTGATATTACCCCTTTTATATCATACTGGTATGACTCAGCTTTGACCTTTCTGCCTGCAGTGCTGTGGGAATTCACATCAGCATATCTTAGCAGGGGAGCTCAGCCTGTCTTTACAAGGTTCTGCAGGGAGAAAGACCATTCCACGTGTGTAGTAACACCAAATTATAACATGCAGTGTTTTCTGGGGTTGAGATTGTCAACATTGAATGCTGTGATAGAAGCAGAGGACAATTAGAGGTTGCTGAACCACAACACAGCTGGAGGAGAGGGCAAAAATCCAGCCTTGCCCAGTCCTTCACTGTGGGTGGCATGATGTGGCAGTAGAACACATTTAGCAGTTAGGGCAGTGCACTCTGCCCAAACCTCTGATCTCTGGCCTCTCTAGAAAAAGATCATCACATTGGATGGAAACATCCAGCAGAGCACAGTTGGGTCAGGCTGTGGCAGGTGTCACAACTTTCAGAAGGACCTTCTCATGCTTTAGGTACTGCAGAGTGGTTTCTGACCCATGTACAGCTGTGAGCCTCCTGTTGCATTCTGGATTTGGTTCCTTTTCACTGTATTTGTGCTAGCACAGGGTGTGCCCAGCACAGTCCAAAATAATCTCTTATAAGTCAATAAGAGATTAATTACCCTGGATACTGTAGCCTGCTGAAGTAATGGTCACACCCTGAAGTGGGCTCAGTTTTTGCAATACTCAGTAGATACTGCAGGGTTTATTGAGGAGTACTGTCTTTGCCAGGGCCTGATTTTTGAGATTTTGTGCTGCTGAAGTTGGGTGCTGTGCTGTTCCCCACCCTTCTGTGCATTAGCCCATAACCTATCTGCATCACAGACTGACAAACAGCTTCTGGCTCTAATGAGCTTAGAAGCACTGAGGAAGGCATTGTCCTTGCTGCATGCAGGAACAGAGGATAATAGTTCTGTGTTAGTTGTAATTCTGTTGTGTTCATTACTTTTAGTAGGGCAGGCAGTACCCAGAAAGCTTGTTATGGGTGAAATGAGAATGAAACACTCATGCAGAAATGAAGCTCCTGCAGAAATTCATTGTAACAAGCTTGGTTGTTTAGGGGTCCTGAAGCTGTCTCCCAAACTCCTTTTGAGTGGATGCACTTAGGATTCTACTTTGCTGGCTTGTAAATTTTTGTTGCCCGACCCATTGTGCTGAAGCACATGTGGGAGAGGAAGGTAATACTCTGCTTTGACTATGTGATGAGCAAGAAAGGGGTAGCAGGAAAGGTTTGCAGCAGGATCCCAGCAGAGGAGCTGTTTCAAAGGGTTTGGCTCCTGCATAGACTGTCTGATACAGAGAAACCTGGCCAGTAAATGTCAACCAATCTTTTCTGTCATTGAAAATGACTGGGAGAAAGCAAAGAAGCAAAAGAAAGAAAGGCAGGAAGGGTGGAAGGCAAAAGAAGCATTTAAAGCTCAGATGTCTTAATTCTTTGGAGCTGTCAAATAGCATGGTACAGCATGTGGCTTGCAGCAGGTTTGCCCTTTTTCTGGCTGAAAGTTTGGCGTCTAGAAAAGTGCAGAGGAGAGGTTCTGTTTCCTGTGCAGAGAAGGGCATTGGCTATTTTGTAAGCACTTCTTCTTTCAAACAATTCACCACTCCCAAACTGATTATTTAGAGACACAGTTTGGCAAGGGACAATGGTAGAAGCCTTGAAGACAGCAAAATTAGGTTTGTGATAAAGTGGTCACAAACAGAGCAGGCAAGAGGTCCCCTGAATGCAGGTAGGACTACAAGGAAGAAAAATCAAGCATTGGCTGGTTGAGGAGAGTGGTGTGATTTGGGACAAAAGTTGTTTATGTGTGTACACCTGCCCAAAATGTCCATCAGTCTTAAGGTGGTAAACACAATCCTGGATGTAGCATGCGGCAGACATCTATAATTTTTTTTTTTCTGTATTAAAACTGACATAGAAAAAACATGTGGTTTTAACTAGTGAAGTTCAGGCTGGGCATTTCCCAGCTTCTTCCCAAAAGCCAGCTCCTCCAGACTTGCATTCCATAAATCTTTGCCCCCACATGTCCCTGTGAAACAGTTCTGTTCTGCTGGGTTTATGTTAGTGATGGATATGGCTCTTTGTTAATTTCTGACCAAGTTCTTTTTTTTTGCTACTGGTAAAAGAGAGTATTAATATTGCTTGTTGGTTTTGATGTTTCAAATGAGTCATTTGAAAAGAGCACAAAAGCCTGTAATGTGTTGTTTTGGACAGAATTCATAAAATTACCAAAGTATTCAGAATTCATGTTGTATACCTAATGTTTAATCCTGTCATATTTCAGGCTTTCTTTTACTTATCTCTGCCTCTGATTCTTCTTTTTCTTATCTCACCTTTGCCTTCAGAGGGTTTCCCAGCAGCAGTGTGTACTGCCTGAGCAGCCACCCCCTGGGATTCTGAGCTCAGCTTTGGTTTTCCTGTTGGGATGTACCTCCTCAAATGGCTGCTCTAGAAATGTTTAATGTCACTGCCAGTGATACCAAATCTGCTGCAGTCTTCAGGCTGCTCTAATAACCCAAGTTAATGATGATGTACATTTGTAAATGGGAAAAAAAGAGACCTTTTTATATGCTGTTCAATGCCAGCCTGGTTAACATAGCTCAGTTAGCACTTAAAATACTGATAAAACAAAAGGAAAAATTAAGTATGATCACATAATGAAATTATAAACATAAATACATAAATAGTTGTGCAGGAGTTCTTACAATTCTCAGTTCTTTTGCCAGTTTTAGTGTTACTTATTTCATTTGGGCCAGAATGTGGGTTTTTTTACTCCCAAATATTTTGAACTTCTGTTTGACATGTTGGATGTGGACAAAATGCTACCAGTTCTTAAAATAGAATTCTATTTCTGCTTGTGCTCCTCAGAAATTCTTACCCTGTTGGAACTAAAACTTGCTCCCATGTATGTTCCTAAAACAACACATGAACCCCAAAAGTTTTTAGTAACATCCTTATTGCATCTTGTGTTAAACAAAACAAACAAACAAGCAAGTGGAATATATACTACAATTTTTTTTCCAAACAAAAACATGGGGTTGTGCTATTGTTTGATGTGATACACTTGATGAAAGTTTTTCAAAGCTTGCAGAAAATAATTTATGTTCATAATTTATGCACCTATTTGTAGAAGGTCTCAGAGATAAGTTAATTAATACAGGAAATAATTTTTGGTTTGCTGCTTTAATGCATAGTTACGCTAAACTAATTTTAATGGCTAATGACTGGCTAAATTGAATTATCACAGTGCGTAGAGGAATAGAGTTGTCTTGTGGACAAATATTTGAAAGAAGCCTCATAATGTATGCTGCCCTCCATTTACCAGAGCTGTGCTTGAAATAGAACACCAGGAGTTTCTCTAAATTTCTGGTAACCATGACAACTGCTACTTTAGTGCTATTAGCCCAATGTAATTGAGCCGAGTGGGTTGCTCACGGTAATTTTTAGCTTTGTTGAAGTGATACGCACTCTCGCAGCCCTAAATGCCATTTGGGATCTGTACCTGAGACTGTGTCACCCTGGAACGTGCTGTGTGCCTCGTGGGTTGCTTCTTTTGGGGGGAGCATCCCAAAGGGGTGTGGGGGCAGGTCTGGGGCTGCTCCCAGCCAGGGTGAGCCCTTGGTGGGGCCGCCACCGACACTTGCACCTTGTGGTTGCCACGCAACTGCACCCTTCTCCCAGCTCCATGGAGCTGAGATTGCCATCCATACCATTTCCTCTCCTCTTCCCCCCCTTCAGCATGTTTTAGACACTTACACACACACCCCCTCCCTCTCTGTAGCTATTTTTTGTTCATTCCTATCACCATGGAATTTTGTTCCTCGTAAAACTTGGCATAAAGATGGTGACAGACATACTTGTGAAAATGCACAAGTGCTGTACATTCTGTGCAGGAGCTGAGGCCTAATTATTCTTTAAATTAAAAAAATGTAGGTAATTTCTATTGTCATCAGCTGATATGTAAAACAATGTAGGGAGGGAAAAGTGTTTTTTAAAAACTGCAGACACACTGAAAACTAAGTGAATGTGAGCTGGAGGTAAAGATAATGAATGAGTCTGAATGGAAAAAAAAAGAAAACATGAACTCAGTTCAGGAATGTACCCTCATTGCAAATCAGTCTTCTTGAAATTAGACAAACCAGGAGTCTAATTCTATTCTCTCATGTCATTTGTAGTTATCTTTTAAGGAATGGTGGTGCAATAAAGGGAATCAAATTACTTTCACAGGATTAAAAGCTTTGCTCTTGTCTGTACGAGTTGTCAGCAATGAAAAATTTTGTCCAGAGTGATAAAAATTGCAAATATGTAAGATGTAAATGAATGCAGGTGGGAAAACCAATACAAATAGTTTCTTTTAAATAGATGGAAGACTCGTAAGAAGCAGAAATTTTGTCTAAGCATTTCAGTTTGTGCATGGATTTATGGCAGAGCAGCAGTGTATTGGGGGCTGTTTTGTCATCTAGAACCTTTTTAGAATACTTGTCGCTAGTTTCTTGCAATAGTACGCTTTACATTTATCTCAAGCTTAGCTTATTTGACAGAGGAGAAAAAAACACTCCTATTTAAGGAAGCAACTTCTTTGAACTATTTTCAGTATATTTTTATTGCTATTCAAAGTATTTTAAAAAATCTCTCCATTTTTCTTAATTTAATAGATACCATATCTTACCAGATAGAGTTTCATTTTTTTTGCAAGTTTCATTGCATCTTCTTTGTACATTGTTACGGCTGAAGATAACAGATATAACCGTGCCTAAGGTAGACAGCTAAAAGATAGATTGGCTGTAGCTTTGTTTCCTGGACCATTTTATATCTGTTCATTTTGGCTGCAAGCACATCACTAAAATAATAAGCATGGCAGATTCTTTAAAGGGTAATACTTCAGATTATTTTAGTAGGTTTGAATCTGTTAACTAGTTTATAGTCTGTTTGAGGACAATTTTTCAAAACTTAGATACGTACACGCCATTTGGCATGAACATGACTGTTCTTCAAGGACCTGGATCTTTAATGGTTTTAGCATCTTTTGGAAAATTTGAGTGTTAGTATTTAAGAATTCTAATGTGATTATAAGTACAGAGGCCTTGCAGCCACTTTGAGCCTGAAATGCACATTGGAAATCCTTCTGTCAGATGCCACTTAAACCTGATGGTCCCTAAAACTCACATTTGTCAAGGATTTGCCTCAGGTGTGGCAGTGCTCAGCCCTAGTAAATTTATGCCTGCTTCAACTACTCCATCATTTGGGCAGGACTTTTAGAGATTGTTCATCACCAAAGGTGATTTTTTTTTTTTTTTAAGGAACAATTTCAGAGGTTAAAATACTCACTCTAGGGTACAGGAGGCAGGTGTGGAAACTATTTTTTCTCCTTAAGAAGATGTGAAACCAGCATGTGTCTATAGAGTTGGACTGTTTTGCCTATAGAAGAGTAAGCCTAGAGGGAATGTCATCAAGGTAAATATCTGAAGGGTGGCTGCAAATAGGGCAGAGCCAGGCTCTTCTCAGCGCTGTGCAGTGGCAGGACCAGAGGCAGTGGGCACAAACTGAAGCACAGGATGTAGAGTCTCCACCATTGAAGGCATCCCAACCCTGTCTGGATAGGGAAAATGCTGTTCCTGGGCAGCTGGCTCTAGGGGGCTCTGCTTGAGCAAGGGGCTGGACAGAATGACTTCCCCGGGCCCATTCCAGCCTCATTCATCCTATGATTGTATGGCATCCCAGCAAATTGCCCTGACACCTGTCTTACAGGGTCTGTGAACATGCCTTTGTTTCCTCAGCCAAATAGTCACTAGCAAAAAGGAAATAGTAAATATTAGCTAGTAAAAGAAAGAAAAAAGTGATCACAAGAATTTTTGTGGCATTATCGTCTAGAAGGTTGGACATAGCCATGAAGAGTGGAGAGAAGGGTTTAAAATGCATGAACATCCATCTGAACATGTGCTGCAGGTCCTTCCTCCAAGGGATTTACCCTAAACACAAGGTTAGAGAGACTTGGTATCACTCCAGCTTAGTTTAATTGCTCCACAGAAAGTGGAATGACCCTGAAAAGGGGGGCTGAAAATAATCACACCAAGCTGGCTGGTAGTTGGCTCTCTGGGGAGATCAGGGAAGATTGAACTCATGCTGCCTCTGTCCTGGCTGAAGGTTTTAACTCCTTCACTACTGGGTAAAAGAGAAAAACAGTGCTGCCTTGCACTAATTGTCTTCTGGAAGAAAAGGCAGCTCCCCTTGCCTCTTATTTGCAGTGCTTTATTTTGCATAAAATCCACTTCTGGATGCTTTAAAGAAAACTTTTCATTCTGATGCTGCAAGCTGTCTTACTAATGAATAAAGGATTAACATACCAGTAGAAATACAAACTGATTTAGGAAAGAAAGTTTTAATTTGTTATGCTGCAGAAGATCAAGCCACAGGTGGGAATCAGTAAATCCAAACATAATTTTAATTATTTTCCTCTGGCATTGATGCCTTGGAACAAAAAGTTGTGGATCTCTGTGACACTGAGATTTCATATTTATTTAAAAGTGTATGAGCCATGTTATTAAAAAATACACTGTACACTTTTAAAGACTTGAACTGTTACTACTTTTTCCAGACTGCGTTTTCTGTTTTATATGTCCTTATAATTTTTTTGCATGGTGACAGATAGAAAAGCACCTAAATCATTGAATGGCTTCTTTAATGTGATTTCCATCAATTTAAAATCAATGACTGAATTTAGAAAATTGGTTGACCAGCAGAATTCTGAATATTATGCTATCTCAGTCAGTTTGGTGTCATGTGTCCTATGCACAGACTTTTTTCAGAACCCGTAAAAGCGTGGAAGTAAATTAATAACCTTGATTGAACTTAATTTTCTTACAACATCCAGCACATGAAGAAGAATGCTTTTGTGATACTTCTCTGTATTTATTTGCAGCGCAATTTAAAATGCAAAATCCTAAAAGGTTTTTTCTCTTAGAACTGAAGAACAGATTTAGTTAAGGAGTCATATTCAAGCACAATGTAAAAATACTGAATTCATCCATGCTTTCTGTGTGCAGTACATTGGCTGTTAGTTATGCTTTCCACAGTTTTCAGGTGTTCCTGGATGTAGCAAACCCTGGCATCTGGAGAGGGTAGTTGTTAAGGAGGTAGAGAAAACCATTAACATCAATCATTTTCATCTACAAAGTCTATCTAAAAATGATGCCTGAGTCAACCTGTGCCTAATTTCATCCTAGTAAATAGTTTCAGATCTGAGAAAAAGGTAGAATTAAATGTTGTTCAGAAACATCACATTAAAATACTAAAAGTTTCACAGAAAAAATAGTTAATTCCTTTTACTCAACTAAGTTGTGGCTTTATTAAAAAAGCAAATATTTTGTTCAGAGCTTAAAAAGGTAAGGTGATAAAAGAGCTCTCTACTCATATAATTGAAACATTTGAGTCATCTTTGGAAAGAAGAAGGTGAAAAAACCCCAATAAAACACTAAGGAGTTTTTAAATTGTGGGCAGCACTGCCATATTGCTGTTTCCATAAGCGAGTTGGAATGTGGCTGAAATACTTGTTTGTGAAAAAGGAAAGAAAAATGCACCAGGTTATGAGAATATTCCTCATTCTGATTAAGCCCCTTTACTGTGCGTACAGGTACGTTTTCCACTGTTGTATGTGTTTTTCTGGCTGCACCATCTGTCTTAGCTTTAGTAGCAGGATGTTCTTTGGAGCTGCATCTTTTAATGTGTTCTTACAGCTGGGGGTAGATTTCTCTGAAACAGTTTTTGTTTACATTGTGACTGCCAACAATTTACATCTTTTCCTCAACCTCTCCCTTCAGGTGCAGAAACCTGACGTTTCCTGAGAGCCTTCCCGAGGTCAGCATTGTGTTCATATTTGTGAACGAGGCGCTCTCGGTGATCCTGCGCTCCATCCACTCAGCCATCGACCGCACTCCTGCTCACCTGCTCAAGGAGATCATCCTAGTAGATGATAACAGTAACAATGGTAAGAGATTTTGGTTCTTCTAAAATCTTCATCTTCTTTGGTTCTTCCGCCTCCCTGCCCTGAGGCTGGATCATACAAGAGGAACTTCAAATTCTGGCTCTTGCTCGTCCTTTTGGCCTTTCAAATGTTGTTGGTGTGCTTTCGCCCTTCTTCATCCCACACTCCTGCAGAGCTGTCTTGAACTCTGCACAAGTGGGTGATGCCTTAAGTTTTAGCTTTCATGTTTTTCACATTCTGTGCTGCCTTGGAGTGTAATTCTGAGCCTTATATTAAGTGTTAGTGAGATCTCTTCACAAGGTAGGGAGACAAAACAAATCCTTTTCCTGCTGGAGACCAAGGACAACTTTCAGGCCCAAAAGTATAAATGGTGGTGGACTGAAAGGACGAACAAGAAGGATGGGACCTCACAACCTGGAGCTGTAATTGGACGATTAAACCCCAATATGCAAATGGACCACAACTTATAAAAGTGTGAGACCTTGTGACCGTTTGTCCATTTTGTGACCATTTTTAGTCCACCTTTGGTGTAGCCCTGGCCAGGCCCTGTCCTGCCCAAGGTGTATCCCAAAGGCCTTTCGATAAATATCTACTTTATTCTCTGGCTCTGTCCAGTCTCTGTTTCAGGTTTGCCTTCCCAAGGCATTAGGGCATGTTTAAAAGTGTGTACAAAAGATAGAATGTTTCAGGTGTCTGGTAGGCAGAATTTTGAATGTAACAATAGTTCAGACCTAGCAGTTTTGCTCTTAGTGCTTCAGAGTGTTTTCAAGCCTGTATGGTTTCTGTGCTTCTTCTGTTTCCACTGTATGGTTCCTCATGTACTCTTTGTTTTGTATAAAATGTCTTTCTGTGTTTCTTAGACTTCTTCTTTAGATTTCCAGTTCTTCTCTCCTCATTAGCAGCACTTAACTTGCTGCTTCTCTGCTGTCTCTGCACAGATGTTGCTCTCCATGATCTGAAGGATTGCACTGCCTGTCTCTGATGGTTCAGTGCTTGCCAGGGTTTTGTCAGTGAGGCCATGCTGGGCACTATTTACAAGTCTTATTTTCTAGCAACTTTAATAATGACATTTTAATAAGCACGGAATTCTGAACTTAAAGAAAAAAATATGCTGTGCTGGAGGCATTAATTCTGAACTGCTAAAATACAAGAAGAATCTGAATTTATCCTGTTGAAGGAAAAAGCTGAACAAAGGGCTTCTCTTATTCCTTGCCATCAGGACTGCTATTACTTGGCTATATCTCTGTAGCTAAATTCTGTGACTTGCTGCTGATGTGTCTCAAATTTGTACAGAAAAGAAACTTGTTGGTAAGCAAGTAAATAAGTTCTCCACCCCAGGCTATGCATGTCATCATATCATCTTCTGCTGACTATAAATGAAGGATAAACTGCAGTCATGACTCTTTAAAGTACAAAACTCAACAACTTGGTGTAAACCCATGCCTTAAGTTTTGTCCTCTCCCTTATGCAACACCTGGCAATTTGATAGGAAGGAACACAACACTGAAATACAGTTTTGCCTGGTGTACTTGGCTGCAATTGTGTGAATCCACTCCTGCAACTTTCAAATGGGAACTCAAAGAACCTGAGTAGCTGCTGGTGCTGCAGGGGCTGTGGTCTCTGGACAATGATAAACTGGTCCCAAAGCAGACATAAAAGGAGAGAAAAAGTCTGGTGGAAAAAAAAGTGGCTTCTAGAGTCTGAGTCTGATACTGTGTAGTTTACAGGCAGTTATTGAAGTTCAATGTCAGAAATACCAGAGCAATGTCAGAAATACCAGTGGCTCTGAGAGCCTGTCATCACTGCCATGAGCTCTTTGCACTGTGCTCTACAGACTTGTCAAAATTATTCTTTTTCATTATTTCATGCCTGAAATAGATCAGAAATCACAGGAAGTACTTTATCTTTCAGGAAAACCTGCCCAGCCACATGTTTTGTTAGTACTGGTATTGGTATGGTACTGTGTAATATTTTTATGATTTGCTGAGCCTTTTATTCAGGCTTGCCTTTCTTACCCTTCAGTGCCTTAAATCCTTGGGTTCCTGGCCCCAAGCAGGGAGACAGAAATTGAGAGGAAGGTAACCTTTGGTTTGGCTGCCTTGGCTTGGTGTTACATGTCATTTTGTACAAAATCACACTGTGCAGAGCTATAGTTAGTCTCACAGAAAAATTCAACCCTCTATAGGATTTTATGCTACTCCTCTAACCCTTTCTCTGGCATCGCTTTCCTGCAGTAGTAAATTAGATTTCTACAGTCCTCTTTATCCCATAATGTATGCTGAAGACCTGGTAATAGGCATATATTTGGAGCAGATGGATGTTGGGAATGGGATAGATTGTAAAGATGATTTATGGGCTTTCCTACTATTAGTTTAAATCTTGAAATATTTATTTTGAAACTTACTTTTCCTTTTACAATATTCTGTTTTCCATTTTTTCTCCCTTCTAGCATTGCTGAGATGAATCCTTTATATTTAGTGTCATTCTGTGTTTTTGTTAGTAGCTCTTTAACCTGCAAGTGTTGCTGCTTGTAAGATAAGTGGGTTACTCTGGGTTTCCCTGTAATGTTACCTGAGGGGGCACACACTTGCTTTGTGCTTGCAGTGGGCTCCACCTCTGCTTCTCACAGGGATCTGTCAGAATCCTAATTATAAGTGGTATTTTTACTCTCAGGCTTTTGCCAGGGATGGCAGCTTCTCTTAACTTGATGCAAGAATTCTTTCTGTGGTGCCACAGCCATGGGCTTCACAGGCAGGAAACATCACGCTGTGGGAAGTGATTAGAAAGAAAAAGTGAGACCAGAGATCTGGCTGGGTCCAAATGGGCATGTTTTACTGAATCCCAAATTTCTGTGGACCTGTATTTTGGAAAAGAGCAGTGCAAGAACTGATTTTTTTTTTATTTATTTTTTTTTTTTTATTTTTTTTTTAATTCTGGAAGGCTGACTTCAGAAACCATTAATTCAAGTAAAGGGACAAAGTCTGTACATTTGTCTTGAACAATATTTGCTATGGTATTTTATTTCATGTACTTCAAGGTATGTCAAGCAAATTATCTATGACCTTCCCTAAACCTTGGTGCAGTTCTTCAAGTTCCCAATTGTGTTTCAGGAGATCCCAGTTACTTTGTGAAGTTTTTCTTTTTTAAAATAAATGTCTGGAGTTAGAGAACTGTGAAAGTGCTCGTGTGTGCCATTTAAAAGCAGAAAATAGATTTTGCAGGTCCTAAAATTTTGATCCTTTATTTAATAAATCCATTTGCATGGCTTAATGTGTATATTTCACCATAGCATCTTTTCTGGTAGAATTCTGAGGAAGATTGCTCTGAATTGTTTCATATATGCTGATAAGTGCATTAGTAGTAGAATGTAATTTAATTGAGGTATAAAAAAAGCACATTTCAGTTCATACCTGTGTACTGTATAATAAGAACAAAAGTTTTATTAAAAGAAGCCAAATATCAGTCTTGTTTATTTGTGTCTCATTAGTCATGTTGTTGGCTAAGCAACTGCAGAGATTTCAGATGTTTTGCTGTATTTTTTAGGTGTCAGGTCAGAATCTTTCCCGTTCTCTGTGTTTTGCAGAGATAATGTGCACATAAGTTCACAGTTTGGCAATATAATTACTAATTTATTTTTTCCTTCAAAAGCAGCAGAATTTTATTTTTTATTTTCAGAGAAGAGGCTTAGAAAATATAAGTGACCACACCCATGACTGCTGGTGGTTAATTAGACCTTAGAAACATACTTAGAAGCATTGCCTGATCTGGAGACTACTGGCATTAGTTTATAGTGGTTTATTTGCCCATGGTTTGTGGCATTCTGCCCTTTGGGGACAGGGTGATAACCTTCTGTACCGCTGGAGCCCTGACTTGGCTTTTGAGTCTTTTTGCTGACATTGAACACCACTGCATTACAAAGTACCTCTTGAAGGTGTTTTAGATTTGAAATCTCTCTAAAAAAGCTTGTTGTGAACCATGTAGAATTCAGCTTCATGGGGAGGCAGTGGGCAATAGTGTGTCCAGAGTATGCCTTGCAAAATTGAATACTGTAGCAGTAATTATCATCCTCTAGGAAATATTTGTTTCACATTACAGTTAATAATACTGCAGTAGAGGCTCAGATTTTGCGAGGTTCCTTCCTTTTCCTTGAAGCATTACTTGTGAATGAAATATTCCTACATGTTCAGTGTAATGATTCTCATTTTGTCCTGAGATTTCCATGAATACAGCTGTTGAACTGCCGTAATAATCCTGGGTATCACAGGATGTGAATTTTACATCTTGCAGTGTTGAGAATTAGCACAGACTGGTAAAAAGTGGGTTAGGTGCAGTCATATCACCTGTGAGAGGTTGTCCTCAAAACAATGACTGAAAACAAACTTTTCAAAAAGCATCCAGAGCTGTTCATTAAAAAGGTATATTTCTTTGGTAATTCTTGGGAGATATTTGGGAATAGACGATTGGGGTTTTTTTCCTTTCTCTAAACATCAAGACTACTGTTCAAATGCATGCTAGATTTCATAGCACAGCATAATTTGAAGATGGCTTACTTGTAGATCATACAGCTATGAAAAACCTATTGATAGCAATCTCCTAGGGAAACCTTTTGTCTTGCATTCTTTCTGTTTGGATTCTTGTTCTTCCCTCACCTCAGTGTCAGGAGAGTTCCAAGAGAAACAGAAACATCTGAAAGTGAGGAAATAGGCCAACTTTATCCAAACCTGCATTCATTTTTTGGGCTGTGGTTTATGCATTGGGAAGGCTTTACTTTATCTGCCTAGATTGATTCTCTGCATTAGTTAAAGGTCTTGATGCTGAAATCATTCTTGCACAGTCTTTACATGAGCGAGCTCTTAGAAGGGTTGACAGGGATTGACATGAAAAGAGGGCTGTGCAGTGCTGGTTAGGAATCAGGTGCTAAAAAGCAAATATTTATGTAAAGAGCAGGAAATCTGTTCCCATTGTGGATTTGAGAACAATGTTGGCTGCTGTTACAAACTCTGCATTTTTACTTTAGTAACGTTTAGCGCTGCAACTTGAATTAATGAAGGCAGTTCTTTGAGCATATGTCTGCTGCTATGTGTTGTGTGCCTCTGCTGGGACTGCAGTGAGGTGTGCCAGCTACTGTGGATGCATCTGAAAAGACAGAAGAAGGAAATAACTGGAGGCAAACCCTCGTCCTCTGGCCATCTGTTCCAGCCACCACCAGAAGTTAGAGCATAATGTTCTGCTTATTCAGGTCTGTGAGAGACTGTCCTGGCCATGCAGTTCAGAGCTCTGGTGGAAAAAAAAAAATTTACTACTAATGTAGATAGACTGTGAGATTTTTATGAGGACACTGAGTCCTGAAGATGGTGTCCTAGACTGGCTGTAGACAGTTGTCTCCTCTTACTTGTCAGTCCTTGTATATGAATTTGATTCCTGCTTTAAAGGGGAGAGGTTGTGGAGCAGGGTATCAAAATGAAGTGAGAAACAGAGCAGAGAAGCACACTGCTGATGAATAAGGCCATTTTCCCCAATTATTCTCCCCCTGGGTTTTTTGGTTGGTTTGTTGGTGTTTGTTTGATTTTTGTTTATCATTCTTTACACCGTTTTCTCCTCCTGTGTTCATCCCTTCTTTTCATCCAGGATTGGGCTGGTTGTCTCAGTATTGTCTCAGTCCACTTGCCTTGGCCTCCTTCTACCCTGGCAGTCTGCCCTTTTTGAATGTTCACTTCTTCACTCCCTTTTCTTACAACTCATCCTGCTTTGTGAGCTTGTGTCCTTCAGCTGGGGTCTCCATTTCGAATGTTCTCAAATTCCAGGGTACCTGTGCCTCTTGTCATCTCCTCCATCCCATTGTTTGCTGCTCTTTCTCACAAACTGCATTCCTCCATCTCCCGCATCTCACCATTCAGCCTTCCCTTGCTTTTAGCCACAGTAATTAAACTCCTGCCTGAATCATCCTTTCCTGACTTCCCTCACCCCCCAGTAACGATCTGTTCTTTACTTTTTTGGGGCATATTTTTACCGTTTCCTGCTTTCTTCCTTTTTCTCTCCATTGCCTCCTTTTTGTGCATGTTTTTCCATTCTCTTTTGCTTTCATTTAAGAATAATTATGACGTATCCTTTTCATTCAGCTTTCCCAGCTCCCCTGTGCCTGAGCTCCACAGTCCACCAGACTCAAGGACTCGCATTCCATCACATGAGGAGCAGGGATAGCATCCCATGCTGGAGGCAAGGCTCTGGTTTTTGTGGCCTTGTCATTATAGTTGTGTGAAAGCTGTTCCATAACCAGCATGGAGCTTTATAGGGGGAAGCATCACAGTCTCCTTTCCTTAGAACTCCAGTGGAAGGTCCTTAGGCTTTCTTTTCTGGGCAGTAAGGAGAGTTCCAGTGCTGTGGGACCATTTGCCTCTGTGGAAGCTCTGTGTGCTCCAGAGGTGTTGGCAGTGACAAAGTGTCCTTTCAGCAGAACAGTTACTTTAATCATCTGCAATACACCATGGTTCAGCCCGTTGGTATGGCTGGAAAAGAAACATCTCACTGTGTGTGCCAGCTGATAGCAGAACCTCTGTCCACATCAGGAGGCAGCTGTACAGGGCAGAGCTTTTATTGCAGTCTCCTGACATCAGACTTTATGACTCAAGCATTCAGATAATGCTATGAGTTGAATCTTCCCTAGCCAGCAGTGCCCAAAAGTTAATGTTATCGTCATCTTATCTTTTATTCCATCCATCAGGTAATTTAGCTCATTCAGTCCTGACCCACTTGCAGCATTGCAGTCTGTTAAATGTCAGATTCAGCACACCAAGTCCAGGAGGACTGGCCTTGTTTCCTGGTGGCTCTGTTTTACCTTGAATCCCAGTGGGCCAGTTCATGCTGTGCTCCTGTCCACATCTGCTGTGTCCTTGAATGGCAAGAGGAGCAATGCACAGTCAGGGTGTTCTTGTCCTTCCTCCCCACACCTGTCCTGCCACCCTCTCATAGCACAGCCCTTAGTGTGGGCACACTCATATGTGCCCTCATGTGCCTGGCCACAGCAAAGCCTGAAGTGGATGAATAAATTACACTTAGGTGATGATAAATAGCTGCATACTGGCACTTTGGGGTATTCTGGAAGAATGATTTGGATCAACTTGCAGAAAATAGCATCACCTGTGTCAGGTGTGATTCAGTAGCCAAATGTGACCACACTTAAAGGCTGCAGTCACATTCACTGAGAACAGGATTGGTTTAAGCTTTTCTGGTAGCAAAGAGGAATTCACTCTGTGTGCTTTGGAGGTACTCTGAGGATGCCAGCACATAAACACTGCCCTGGTGCCCTTCTCAGTACCATCACTGTGATTTCAGCCTCAAAATTAATCTCTAGAGAGCTCTGAGAAATTGATTGATTGAAAACCCTTTTTCTCTCCCCATTTTTTCCCCTCTCACACTTGTCAGATTATTTTTGACATCAAAAATTCTTGAATGGTTCCTGTTGATAATGTTCTCAAGCACATATCACTGAATTCAAGGAGCAGCCACTAGTATAGATTTGGTGCAGTGACAAACATTCATGTAGAACTCATGAGAAAAGTGCCAATATCTGTTGATGTCAGTAAGATACTGTGCTTTGATCAGATTATTTCCTCTTGACGTCTTATCCCAAGAAGTCTTTGGCAGAAATTGTATTTGAAATATGCTAGTAATGTAAGCTCCTATGAGCCTGAATGACTTCTTAAAAGATTTCTTTCTCTTTCCTTATCAAAAGAATGGCACTTATAATTGAAAGAGTTTGACAGGGTGTGGGAAAATACTCTGTAATGTCAAAGGAGTTAAAGGATTTTTGTCCTACAGAAAGTTAAGAAACGAAAATTCTTTTAAATGAACTTCATTAAAATTTACCTTTTCTTCTCAACCCAAGCATACTTTTTTTACAAAGAAAAATGAATAAAAAGATAACTTTCATAAAGTCAGTACTGAGTTCTTAACTTTAAGTAGTGTTAAAACTTCATGCCAGAGCTGATAATTTCAAACACTTTAATTTCTTTGTGATAGAACCTCAAAATTCTTGATGTGCTGAAGGGTCTAAGACATGATAAGAGATTTGCCTAAGGAAGTATTTGAGAGTGTTCAAGCATATCACTAAATGACAAAAACCATTTAGCAAAATATATGAATAAATTACAGATGAATCTTTGGTCACCATACAAAGGCACATTTATGGGCATTGCTAGATATTTTAAAGGCATTGTGGAACCTATTGTAAGACTGAAGTTCAAGTACAGAACATTTTAACAAAGGATATGTGATTTCTAAAAAACCAAAATCAATTCATGTTGGCTTTTCTTTTAGCCTGCTTTTCTGTAGATATTCTTGGCATTGAGTTCTTTGAAAGTGTTCTCAAAATATTTTCAGTGACCATATTTTAAATTACTTTCCTTGTTTACTACTAGTCATTTCTGGGGCTTTTACTAAAATGGTGTTCCTTCCTTTCACCTTGGAAAAGCCACCCATTTAAAGTAGTGTGCTTCAGCTAGCAGCCTGGGAAAACTTTGGGGAAGCTCAATTTAAAACTTCATGGAAAATGTGATGAAAGTGAATAAAAGCTAACATTTTCATTTATGATGAAGCAATTAAGAAGGGAAAAATGAGAACTTAGGGGTTAGGCTGTGAGAGTGTGAGAATTCCCGCTTGTTTTTCCTCACCTGGTGTATATGGAAAAAGGAAGTTTTGTTTTCATTGGGCCTCCGTGACCAGAGTTGTTGTTAACACCACTTAGTGTAGTGGAACTTTGTTGTGAGAATCTCTGGGGGTACATGAGTCCGTATGGAAGGAGATACAGGTTATATGCTGAAAATATAAATACTCTTCATGTTCTTTTTGATTTTCACAAGTGTCTAGGAGTCTGTTTTGGGTAAGCTCTGCAGCCAGTTTCCTACAGGACTGGGCAAATCTTGCTCTCCTGGCAGTCTGATAGGTGACAGCTTCTGACTGGGGACCTATATGGAACTGAATTCTCCTGCCACGTCCCTGTGGCATTTTGTGATGGTGTTTGTGAATAAGCTGATGATTTTATTTTTATTTTTTTCATATTAGTTTCCTTTCAAGTATAATCTGAGAGTAATGGTAGATGGTTTTTGGTACCAACTCAAAGGGCGATCTGCCTTTCATTAAATATAAAAGGGTCTGTCTGCACTGCAGTGTGAACTTTCCACTGGGTAATTCAGAATCATGATGAATGCTAAATAATATGGCAGCATGAATCATTGTTGTTTTCCTTTGGCAGCAGTGAAAACCTTGATGGAATTGCTGAGTGCTTTCAGTTCTCTCCAGATAGCTCAGTGTCGGCTGCTGCATTGTTCCTTTGCTCCTCACTGACACACTCCTTTGGCCCAGTGCCTGTCTAATCATTGTTTAATGTTTCAAAAGCTGCCACCTTCTATTTGAAGCAATCTTTTCAAGCAGTACAAATACCAGCAGATTTGCATACAGTGGAAATAGAAATAATTGGAAAAATAAAGTAAAAATAAGAAATGAGATGTTAACAGCATTAATGTTTTATGAAGGTGAAAAAGAATTCTGCATAGCTAATCAAATTATGGTGAAATTTAAGGAAGCCTGAAGATATTCCTGTGGCTGAATAGATGATCTGTCAGTCTTACAGGCTATGAAATAATTATTCCTCCTGACCTATTGCTCCTAATCTCAAGCTTTGCTCATGTATATGAAGTGGAAAGAGAACAACAAGGTCTTCTAAAATGAGAAACAAGTTGCAACTCATTTGCCAGCAAATAAACAAGTTGACAACTTCTCTGCCAGCAAATAAACAATGATTTCTGTTTTTTATTACCATGAATGACTGCAGTGTCAGTACTTGAAAAATGTATTTACATTCCCGTGTCAAATAAGTGACTGTGATTCCCTGCCTTGTAGTGTTATTATTACTGTATGGGCAACATGTCTGAAACATCTCCCCATGGTCTGCTTCTTATATGAAATGTCTAGGATTACATTTCTGTGATATTTATACCCTTGAAACTTCTTTGTTGGTAGTTCATAGGGTTTGACAACCAGCTTGGAACATGCAGGTGAAACTGGGTAGCTCTGGCTCTGGTTTCGTGTGTTCTCTCATCAGGTATCTTTGTTTCCAAGGAAATATTTTTTCTCTTTACCAATTTCTCCCTCACACAAATAGATAAAACTCAAGGAATACTGAGGCAAAAGTTGTGTGACTGTGCGTATGGTTAATATCTCACAGGCAAAGACAAAATGTATTCCACAATTACCTTCAATTTTTGTTAATGCTATTTGTGCTTCACAGTGTTCTGTAAAAGGGTGAGAACAAAATGAAGCTGTGCCATGACAGCCTCTGGAATGCCTTGTGTGCAAGAGGGAGACCTGCAAGACTCTGGACATTCCTGTTCTTCTAGGAGTAAAACTTATGGCATCTGAGCTTGGAGCATTAGTCCAGTGTGAGAAAAGAGACTTTAGGAAAGCTTTTTCACCAGAAAAATTGAGCTATATCATAGCCAAGAGGGAAAAAAAAAAAAAAAAAAAGTAGGTTGGTTAAAAGAAAGGGAGATTTTTTTTGGAGGCCAAAGACTGACTAAGGACAAGGGAAACAGTCAAGGTTATTTTCCCTTTTTATTGGTCTAGATCTGCACACTGCTAAAGCTATCTGAGGTACGCAGTGTCTGACTTTGGAAATTTTCATTTAGTCTGTCTCCTTGCTTCAGCAATTATGTCTCCCAGAGGAGGAGAACATGACAAAATAATGAAGTTACAGGAAACCTCAGTGGCTTGTTAAAAGGAACATCATCACATGTGGACACAGAGTAATCACATAGATCGTAGGAAGAGAAATTTCAGATGAAATAAGAGAATTTGTACTTTAATTTTACCCTACAAATCTGAAAAGATCAGTTGTTACACAGTGATACAGAAGTACTTTACAGGGTTGCTTGAAACTCAGTTGACCCTGAGCAGTATTTTATGTAACTCCAACTAAACTTTCACTGATGTACTCTTCTCCTAAAATCTGAGTAAGTGCCTCTATAACTGCAGGCCCCAGCAGGAGCTCTGGGAAGAGTTTGATGGCAGGGAATGTTGGTAGTTCCTATCTTTGAAAACACATTGGGCATGGGAACTGCTCAGTGTTTCTCTCTCAGATGGAAATTCAGCATCCTGGAATACTCTGCGAAGCTTCAGACATCATGTGGGCAGGAGCACTTCTGCAGGAGACAGATCAGTAAATCCAGTTTAAAGCAGTCAAAATTACTGTTTTACTGCATGCTGTAGAATGGGATTTTCTGTTGGTTTTGCAGATGTGCAGTCACAGTCCCTGAGGTGAGAATAGTACAATAATTTTAGTGTTCAAGCTTCCATCACAGACAGCTCTTGGTGCCGGTGTGCTGCCTTTCTCAAAATGATGCTGAGATTAAACTTAGCATGATTCTAAATCTAAAGGAGATTAGATACATGAAAACTCTCAGTCAAAAATTATTTTTAAAAGCAGCAGGGAAAAAAGGGGGTTGTTTAGCTACCTAAAAAGTTTTAGGGTTTGTTTTACTTCCATTTTTTCTATAGCTCGTTTTATCCTTATGTCAGTACTCCATCTTTATCAAATGTCTAAAGCTGGTAGATTTTGTTTCTAATTTGTGGACCAGTCTTGAATGGTGCTGAATTTGATTTTTAGAAATTAATTAATTTAATTTTAGAATTTAATTTTTCATTAATAGGCTGCCTTCTACAGTGTGACATAGGTTCTTTGTTGTGACATGGAATGATATTATCCATAAAGTTGTATGATCAGTCCAGAGAGGTTTACCACCAAATGAAGGAAATCCAGTCCTTCAGTGGTGTTAGGTCAGCTCACATAGACCGTCTTCTCAAATTAGAAGTGGTTCATCACTGAGAGAGAGTGTTGTCTTCCCAAATGGATGTAAGTGGAGCCTCTATGATCCTGTCAGCTCTCAGCAGAAGTTTCAGCTCCTTGGAGCACCCATGTGAGAGCCAGTGGAGTCTACCAGGAAGAGGATTGTGAAACATCAGCCTGAGTCACTTTCAGAGATCTGTAATTCAACTCTGCAAGCTCTGCACAGGTTAGCCTTGTCCAATATTTGTTCTTTTTACCACTCTTTTAGTCACACACAAAATTAGGAAGTTGGGTCTTTTACAATATCTAAAAGAAAAACCTTAGAGACGGTGAATTAATAAAATGGTCTGTTAAACTAACCATCATTTTATGGCCCTAAACTTGAAACACTGAGAGAAATTACTTAGTTGCAGTAAAATGGAAATAAAAGGGGTCTAATCAGCTTTCCTTATACTGGAAAGTACCCTAGAAAAATATGCCTGTTGCTTCAGAGTATATCAAACTGAGTTTAATCAACCATGGGTTACTGCATAATATCTCAATCAACTTCAGGTCAGCAAGAAAGAAAGTAGAGGAATTTTTTTAGTAAAACTGTAGAAGAAGATGCATGTTGAATAGTTTGCTTGACTTCCTGGGTTTGGATTATCAAAGTTATCAAAGTAACATGAAAAACAGCAGTGGGTGATTTCTGTCTCCCAGGATCTTATGCATCAAGACTTGGCTCTGATGTATGCAAAACATATTTTAAAAATTGCATGAATTTTTATAGTGTTGCACAGTGTTTTGTGGACACTGTGGTTTAAAGTTCATATAAAGTATTTTCTAGAAAATGCTAAACTCTCTGGGTGGACTCTGCTCCACTGCTACTCTGGCTGTCTTTCCCCATCCTAATAGAGCAGCAGTGGGGTGATGGATTTAATACAGAACAATGATCACTTAGCTGAGACCAGATGCAACCTGAGTTAGCAAATCTGTGTGCTGGAGATGGATTTTATTTCAATTAAGTTTCCACACTCAGAAACTTTTAATCACAGCAGGTTCCTCTGGTTATCAGATCCAGGCTTTCTGCAGGTTTAACTTCCTCTACCTGTTCATCTCCAGTTGGACTAAGGGGATTTCTGATTGTGGTCATTTTTAAAGGTTCCTATCAGTGTGAAACTGCATGTTTGTCTGCCATACATACCCATTACAGTAGGAATTCCTGTGATTGATGTAACTGGCTGTGGCAAGGGGAAAGTGTTTTCTCTGCCTTTGTACTATATTTTTAAAATGTGATGCCACTTGCAGTTACTTGTGTAATCAGTTACTCGTTCAGTGGTTTCCTGGCTGAGAAAGACCTATAAAAGCACCAGTAAGTATAAAATAAATATGTTTCATTCTTTTAATGGGTCCTTTTAGAAATAGAAGGTCATTCTCTGTGAGTTTTGGATAATTTGATTGAAGATACTTTTGAAATTGAGGAGTAAACTGCCTGCATTATCCTATTACCAGCAGAACCCAGTTGACTAAGCTTCAGCACAGGGGCTCAGTAGCATCCCAAAAGGGGCTTGACTAGTGACAGCTGAGAAATACACAAATTATAGAGAATAATTAGCCAGTTTTGAAAGGAGTAGTGAAAAATCTTTGGCCTGTCGCTGTAGGTACTGTACAGTAATTCTGAGAGAACCTGCATGGCTGCTTGATAGTTCCATGTCTGTTTGGTAGGATGAGGGACCACCAATGCCCCGTCTGGCATCCTTCTGGAAAAAATTAGTCAGATTTCTCTGTAAATATTCTGTAAGACATACTTTAACACAATTCTGATTTCAACAGTTTCATTTCCCCCAGGAGACAAAACTTTGTTTCTGTGAGTGAAGTGCGCAGAGGTGCCTGCAGAACAGGACCAGGAGTGCTAGGGCTGGATGTGCTTGGAATGGGTGAGCTTTCCCGGGACAGGTAGGAGTGAGAGCAGGTTGATGGTGTGGCCATGCAGGATGTTTCTGCCTCTCTCTGTAGGAAATAAATGCCTCTCCAATGTCTGCCAAGTCACAGCTCCACTGGGGAAGACTTGAGGAATTACACTGCTTGCTCAGGTCCATCCCTGGCGTCAGATTCCAGGCTCCTCAATGTGTTTCCTTGGCATTTCTTTCAGTAGACTCCTTTGCTAATGTGCTGTTACTGGCACAGTTGCTAAAATGGGAACAAGTCTGCTCAAGAAAATCTCACTTAAAATTTAGTCCCCTTTTGAAAAGTATCTAACCCTCTTAACTGTCCTGTTTTGTGCATTATGGACTGAACACCTAACCATGCAGCCAGTTGTGTGTCTTGTAAGCCTGATTATTTGTGTGATTTATGTTACTTTTTAAGCTCCCACGTGAAAACAAGAAAGTATTCCTAGGTTTAGGTGCTGTTCAGCAATTAGATGCCTAATGGATCCCATCCTCCTTGATGCCATTACAGTCAGTGAAATTATTGGTATCATATGGTACAAGAACTGATGAACAATGACTTCAATCTCTTGGCTTCCATAAACATCACGGATTTGATATATGCATGGAAAAAAAATTAAATCCATGGAACTATATGTACCATGACAGCTGTCTGGAATACTTATTAGACAATTTAGAAATTCCTGTCATCTTATTATTCCTTTTAACACTGAGAATACATTAAATGACCAAATTAATTTATTTCTGAAGGGAGTTCACTGCAAATCACAAGATGGCTGTAGACTGTTTGAGATGGTAGATGAGTTTCATTCCTAATCCACTGACTTGAGTAAATTTTGATTTTATTTTTTTTAAGTGCTGTAAAATACTTTTTCTTGAATCAATTATGTCCTTGGTGGGTTTTGATATATTTGATGTTTTCCTGGTTTGGCTTTAAGACTTAAATTACTTATTTTTACTTCTTTTATTGAAATTGACAGTTTTATATCCTAACAGCTCTGTATTCCTCCTGCAGTTTTGTACTTAAAGTGTTTTTTCTCAAACTAGTTCTTTGCTCTTTTTTTGATTGTGTTCAAGTAATTTGGCAGTGAGCAAATTTGGATGGTTTTTCCATGTTCTGTATAAAAGCTGGTTTTTAAATGTTACTGATGACTGTGTAGGGTTTACAGCCAGCTATGTGTCTTGCCAAATTGTAAAAGCTATCATCCCCCCACAGGCTGCTGGTGTGACTATCCAGCATTGCTCGTGGGAGGATTCTCCTGCAGCTTGGAGATTGGAGATAGTGCTATCTGTCATCCCATTTCCCCTGTCCCAGGGGCATCCTGAAATACCAGCTTGAAAAGCAAAGTTGCCACAATGGATTTGCCATCAGAAATATGTTAATATTTATGAACCTGCAAAGGGGCTTGTTACTCAAGAGTAGCTCTTGGTCTTCAGATTTATGAGGAAAAGGTATTCTTGTCATTAGAGAGTTTCAGAAAGAGTTTTAGGTCTTTCATGTTGGTTTTTTTTGGTTTTACAGCTCATGGCTTTCGTAGGTGGTTAGCCTGAAGAAAGTTATTTTTATGGTGTCAAATGCAAATATCCAGACTTAATCACAGCAGGTTTGGGGTTTGTGCTTTTTAACTGTGTCAGACAACAGAGTTAGGTACACTGTTAATATATTTGTCTTTACAGTGTGCTTCATTTGATCCATCTATAAAGAGCATGGGAAAATATTTGCTGATTAAACTTAGAAGGAGATGAGAAACTTCTGTCAGGATTAATTGGAACAAGTGTCTCTCTGTGTTGGGGCAAGTAGAAGGACCAGATGATCTCTCAAAATCTGCAGTGCTGCAGTCTGATGGTATACTTGTAAAACTATTTTTGGTCTTTTAACAGAGGAGCACTAAGGTGAAGTTCATAAACATTCATTGATTAGTCAGTATGTGTATTTTCAGGCAGGGAATTCATATTCAAAGAAACCTCTTATAGTTTCTGACCCACCATAACAGATATTTCAGAAGCTGTTGCTCCTGTTGAAGGGAAGGTGGCAGAGTTGCAACCAGCAGTAAAAAGTTCTCTCTGTATTTGGTAGGTTTATTTTCATTCTACTGTAAGTAATTTCTGACCTCAACATTTTGTGAGACCTGGAAAAATACAAAAAAATTAGATTCTCTGAAAGCCTTTAACAGTCCTGTGACTGCTCTTCAGCCAACAGGCAGAGCTAGAGTTATTTTTAGAGGTATCTCTCATGTTGTAATATTTAAAGTAGTTGGTCACCATTCACTGTGTCTACATGAAAAACTGTTTTTGAGATGTACTCTTAACCAGAGATTGCTGTATATGAAAAAAACCCCATCAGGCTCTGCAATCTGTTTGAATTATGTATGGAGAATGCACATAAAAAGGCTTACAGCTTGTTCTTTGCATAACAGCCTGTGGTGCGTAAGATCACCAGATTCCTTTGCATTAATGCCTTCTCATT
Source organism: Cettia cetti (assembly GCA_013401135.1). Classification (NCBI taxonomy): domain Eukaryota; kingdom Metazoa; phylum Chordata; class Aves; order Passeriformes; family Sylviidae; genus Cettia; species Cettia cetti. The sequence goes on from VZUI01053871.1 coordinate 60,996, forward strand.
TACCATCTGCAAGCAAGTCATTGCAAGGCTCAGTTTCTTTAGCAAACTGTTGCTGTTGGAAGAGTCATGACACAGAACAGCTAAGTTTGATTGGTATTTATTAACTGGTGTTACATAGATTTAAAGTGGAAGTGTTTCATAACTTAGTCACTGATAGGCAAAGCTTCATAAACAATAAAACAGACTCAGTCCCATTATTTCACTACCTGTGAGCCCATTTGTTCAGCTGGATGCTGTAGTGTTTAGTCTCTGCAGGTCTGTGAAAATCAGGAAACTTCTACTCAATGAGCTAACAAGGGCTAAGGAATCAAGCTTCAGACATCTGTTTCAAAAACCTTGACCTTACAGTGTCAGAAGCATCCGCTTAGTTTCTTGGCAGGGTTTTATTTTACCTATGAAATTGAAAAAATATTGTTATTAAGATCAGATTTTGTAAAATTATGACTGTATGCTGCAAGCTCACAGAAGGGCCAAATCACTCACATCCCAGTTCCTGTATTGCTCTCAAACCATCTACTCAGTGTTGTAATTTGTTCTGTGTCTGCCTGCTTATTTTCTCAGAAGATGGGTGTGCATCAAAAGAAATGAGTTCATCCTCTCCAAGGCAGATGTGAACACTGTCACAGTCACAGCTTGACTGAGGTGAGAAGTGACCCCTGGAGACCTTCTAGTCCCACCCAGCCACCTGCTCAAAGCTGGGTCAGCCAGAACTACTTGCCTAATACCATGTCCAGTTTGGTTTCAAAATCTTCAACCTCAGTAATATTTTTGTTACACTAGTTAAACAGGTTTAAGGTCACTGGAGATTTAAGCCAGAAATATAAATTTAAAAATTAAAAAAATGTTGACTGCATTTTGGTATGTGAACATAATCACTTTTGATTTATGAGCCCAGCTGAGCCTCACTTACTGTATTTGTTTAATTCAGATGCTGAATAGTTCTCACCAAAGCTGCTCTTGTCATCTTAGTTTGTAGAATTATTTCTGATGGTCAGATGCAAAGGAGTTGTAAAAGTGCCTTCTCTTCAACAATTAAAAGGATTGAGCTTCAGGGCAACCTCTCATATGACTCAAAGACCATAGTTATTAAAATGCAGATTCAAAGAGGACAGTTAGAAGTATTTTAAGAATGCCATATTGGCATTGAACTGCACTTGCAGGACCGCAGACCTGAGGTAACTGTGCAGGAACCAGCTCAGGGGGTTTTGGTACCATGCCTCAAGCTGCTCAGCCAGGCTGCTCCTGACACCAGGCCCCAAGGAGCTCAGCCAAGCTGCTGTCCCAGAGCTGGAAGTGACACATCTGCACATCTCCACAGTGCTCCACAGAGCTGCCGTGGCTCTGTCCTGGGAGGCTATGGTGCCCAGTCCTCACAGGATGAGTCTTTACTTGCTGAGTGGCAAATCCCAGTTCTGTATGCCTGGTAACACTGAGATCCTGGATATTTCAGGCTTTCAGACAGAGTTTTAATGGTGGTGGGTCATGCAGTAGTGAAACACAAAGTGTTTGTGAAGAGGATGAAATGACTGGGTTTTAGTGATGAGAATGAGGGATTTCAGTGAAATACCTTCAAGAGGTGTGCCCTGTTTCTCCTGCTGGTTTCGTTCATTACAGTGCAAGTCAATCCAATGGGTTCCAAAATTGAAGTCGCAGATGGTGGAGAAAAATAAGGCATTGTTTGATAGGGATAGGTATTATGTGTGGACACAGCCAAGAGGAAATGGAGATGTAACTCATCCATCTACTCATGAATTTTACACACGTTTGATCCCAGCTGGTTTCAGAGGGATTTGTGAGTGCTAGTGCAAATCAAATATCAGGTCCATTTCACGTCATCAGGGAAGGACGGTCTTGATGAGAGCAAAAGGATGGGGGAGATGAATTCATTAGGGAATGGTCAGATGGAAACAGTGGTGGCATGGTTTAGTATTGAAGGGACGTGCATCCCTTTGAGTTTTATCCAGGGATAACTTGTACCATGCTCCCTAATTAATGTCTTCAGATTGACTCCCTCTGTTTACTAAGATACGACTGATACATTCTTTGTTTATCCACCTGAAGGGATTAAACAAGGCATGTACAAGATGAACAAATCTTTATTAGGATTTGATACAAAAAACCTTTTCTGAAGCACGATTGCAGAACAGCAATTTTAATTAGTTTTCACAAACGCTTCCAATTAACACATACAGTGTTTGCTTTTTAGCTACCAAGAAGATTCACTCACACAGCAAATAAAGGAATCTTGACATAAGCTTTCATGAGCAGCTTAGCGAAAAGACTGAGAATAACTTCTTGTTAGGAGCTGGTAGTCTTTTTGTTTCTGAGGCGGCTATTTGCTTTTGCTGTAGGTTTGAGTCTTTTGTTCTTCTGGATGGTAATAGAAAAAAAAGAAAAAAAACCTTACCTGCCCTATTTTTCAAAGAGATTTTAGGAAACCTACTGTTTCTCTGTGTTTTAATCGCCCTGACTTGTTTGTGGTGAAAGACAGGAACATTGACTAGTCTCCAATTTGTAGTATTCGAACTGTGACCACTTGTTGTTTGCCACTTCAGGCGTTTTGTCTTCTTTATGTTTATGGCATTTACTGGAGTTACTTATTTTCCTGACTTGAGTTCCCTAATTGGAATTGCAGCATGTGGTTCAGATTCTTCACACTAGCTGCTATTGTAGTTCAGGTGGCAAACCCTGCCAGTTCCTTTGACAGCAGCTTTGCAAGCAGCTTTTCTGAGGAATCTATAAAATCTCTCAGGTAGAAATACTGTGCAGAATGCAAGTGGCTGCATTTGATTTTTTTGTTTATGTCAGACTCCTCTGTGGAAAATGCTGGATTATCCATGTGGTACTGCTATGAAATCAAAAAGTTAGTGCTTAACATAATTTATTAAAATAACATTAATTTGTTTTGTTTCCATAAGCAGAACTTTGCTTTAAGCATACTCTATCATATATATGGAAGATATAAGGAAGAAATTAATTACCCTTTGTTTAGGCCACTTTATAGTCTCAGTGTGTGTAGGATCACTGTGTATGCTATGTAGGGTACAATTTACACATTTTTAACTTAACACAGGACAGGTTTAGAAAGTGGGGGTGATGTGAGAACCTTGGAGCTGGAAGAGCCACACACCCCAAGAAGCTTCTTGCTAGTGCTGTATGGAATAAATGCTGCTCAAGATTTTTCAGGTTTGGATATTAATTATAACTCTGAGTTTAGTACCCATGGAAGCAACCTCCTCCTGTGACATATGAATATAGCTGTATAAACCCTCTGATGAATGCAATGTAGGAAAATGAGATCATTACCCAGTCCAAAGTTGTCTTCAATGCAACATATTGCATTATGCAGACAAGGTAGAAATTTAATGCTCATAGATGGAGAGAATTTAATCGTGGAATTTCATTACAAATTTAGCTGTTCAGGAAGCATTCTTTTGAAGATGCTAAAGAGTTTAAATCTGAGAAGTCAGGCAGCAACTATTCTGAAAAATTTGGATATACTGCAAATCAAATTGCAAATCATTGCAAATAAAAATCCAGTCCAAGGAAATTAGCCAGTATCGAAGCAAAATCATTATTCACAGTGAAAGGTCAAACGGATACTGGAAGAATTGGATAGGAAGTAGTTTCAAGCCTTTGGATATCTATAATAAATGGAGTGGTAGGTTTTCTGCAAAGCTACAGACTATAGCATGGCTGGCTAAATGAGATACAGGCGCTACTTAATGCTAACAGTCCTTCATAGAAAGATGTCCTGGAAAAAAAACCAAAACAACAGCTTAAAATTCCCAAGTAATATTTTATATAAATGTCAGGATTCCGAATTTTAATGTGTATAAAAATGATAATGTCGGTAAAAATTAAGGTGGATGATTTTATTTTGCTGCATTTATTGAGAAAATGAAGCTATTTGAAAAATATGGTGGGGGAGGGCCTGGATACAAGTGCCCATGTGTGTAGTTTTCCACATGAACAATCAGTTTCACACATCCTGAGCTGTCCTGAATGGGCAGTGACTGATGGGTCCCAAGAGTCTCTCTGCTTTGACCACAGGTGTTCAAGCCGTGCTTCAGAAGGTAAATTCTGAAGTAAAGGGCTAAATTAAATGATGGAAAAAGAAAAAAAAGGGAAAGAAAACAAACTGAAATTACAGTGAATTGTACCAGAATGCAAATGTTAAACAAACCTGATCTGATAAATCTAAATATTAGCAGGAGGCACTGTAATTCAAGAATATTCTCCTCAACTCTTGTTTGCATAATACTTAATTAAAAAAAGAAAAAAAGAAACAGGAAGAAGCTTCTTAAATGTTTTTGTTAAAACACGTGAAAAAAAAAATATTGTCTCTACTGCCAGTTGCTCCTAGGGAGCAGCAAAGGCAAGGCTGGTGTGTGCTCTTGTGTGTGTGCATATTTTATGCAGGCAAGGTTTCCACCGTGCTGGGAGGCATACTAACAGCCAGATTAACATATTTAGTTTTAAAATAACATTCTCCCAATTAAGCAGGAATTAACCAAATCTTTCCTGGACTGCAATAAGATGCTAACATCAGTGCTGTTCCAGTGTTGTGAATTGAAAAGGTATGTTGAATTTTAGTTCAAGTTACTACCTGGGTTATTTTTAATAATTTTAATTTTTAGTCTCTCTTTTTTTTTTTTTTTTGTTTTTCATGAAAACAGAAGGATTTCTGCTGCTGTCCCTTGCATGTGTCTGATGCAAAAAGGCAGGGCATAAACAGCAGTTGTAATATAACAATTAATTCCCAAACATATCTTTAGAAATAATGGAATTAATGTGATGAGGTGCCTACAGAGAAATTTTCTGTAATAACTGATGAAAGGCTTGGAATAATTTGCTACATGGTGATATATTTAAAGATACAAATTCTATGGTATTGGGTTGTTTTAAGACTTGGAGTTCAGGATTTTTAGGAAGTAGTGGATGATACAGTTATGTAATAAGCAGTTTTCTTAGAGATCATATATGCTGGATTTTGAGACTTTCCACAGCTACCAAATGGCACAATCCCAGCACTGTTACTCCTAAGGAGTAAGCAAATATGCTAGGAAAGAAGCAAGCCAGAATTTGTTACTTTAATTTGGAAATGTTCATAGTTGATTCTTCAAAAAAACCAGTTTCTATCTTTCGATGGAAACAAAACCTGTGGCTCTTAAGATATTCAAACCAAATAATTTCTGATGTGAATGGGGGATTTACAGGTGAAAAAACTACTTGGATTTTATCCATACTTTAGGAAGTTTCAAAAATGGGCAGTTGTAACTTCCAAGTTCTTGAAAATGATGCAAATTAAAAGCCATGACTTACATGCACAGTAGCTGCCTCCCAAATGAACTTGGCAGTGTTGCTGGGGTGACATTCCTGGAAGAAATGTAGTGGAAGTGCACTCTGAAGGCAGCTCTTTGCTTGCTTGGAAGGTGATGGGCTAGGTCCTGCTCCTTCCCTTTATGCCAGGTGAGCAGGATTTGATGGCTTTGCAGGTAATAAATTGTGTTTGGCAGAATTTTTCAGGACTGTATGATAAAATAAGAGGATATGTGAGAGCTGACTCTTAAGAGGTGCAATTTTAACTTGCACTTCCAGTAACATCATGTGTGATGTTGCATTTGGGCCCTGGACATATAACAGTGTTTCCTGAGAGATTCTCATTGACTTCAGTGACTCCAGTATTTCCCTTGTAAATTTTTTACCTGACCTACTCTGTCTCTTATTAGAATAACAACCAAACTTGCTCACATTGGGATAATTTGCTTTCATTTTTATTTCGAGAAACATCTTGTGTGACTGCAGCTCTGCTTATATAAAACCAGGTCCTTTTTGTGAACTAATCCCATCTGGTGAAAGGAGCCCTCCTGTATTTCTCCCTGGTGGATTGGGTGCTGTATTGCTGTGTGAATTGCACTCTTCTGCAAGCAGCCTTTGAAAGGAGAAGGCAATAGCAGGACACACACAACATGGTCACAGGTAGCCAAGAAATCAACCTTTCTGGCTTGAAATATGGACAGAACAGTTTGCATCTGATGTGCAGGAGTTGTCTGGTACAGTAAGAGTCATTCAGTCAAAATAAAATGCTACCAATTGTAACTCTACATTTGGGCACGGTTAAAGAAAAAGAAAAAGGCACTGTGAAATAGTGTTATTGCTGTCCTGACCCTCAAGGATACTTTCATATTACCAACAGGTTTTGTGCATGTTGGTTTGCTCCCAGGGAAGGGACTCTTTGCAACAAATAGAAAGGCAGATTATAATTACTGATATCAAGTAAGATTTTAATAAAAATCAACATGGCATGCAAGGCTAAGACCTATTTATTCAAACCAAAACCTTTTATTGCTCTGTGTCATTCTTTTAAATAAGTATTTAACAGTGAATATCACTTTATATTGTTTACTTGGACCTATTTTGAGTAAAGGGTTGGACTGCACAGGTCCAATCCACAGGACATTGCTTTCTGTTTCCTCTTCCTTTTATAGTCCTGTTCTCAGAGGAGTATAGAAGAGGTTTGATCCAGAGAGGAATATAGCAACTCCATTTCATCCAGCTCTAACTGAATATTTGCATATTCCATTTTTAATGCATCTTATGTGACTAATTTCCTCAGAATCTGCTCCAGAAATAACGTAGTTACACTTGGACTAGTGTGTTTTAATTGGCAGGCTTTTTTCCTTATGAATCTGTTATCACAACATGAAGTGCCACACTGTGTCTTGGAGTCATGATTATTTATCAAGTTTACAGTAGAGTGAGCAGCTTGCTGCATCTTATGGTTATGAAAGTACAGAGGTTTCTAATGTGCTCTTTAGATTGTATTTTTCTTGATTTATACAATCTGATCTGGCTCTGTGCAGGCATTTAGTTTCTTTACTGAACAGTGATTTTCCACACACATCCAAGAAATAGATTAGAATTAAATGCTGTATATTGGAGGGGAAAAAAAGTGCCATTTGGATTACTGGAAACAGCTGGGACTAGAATGCATTTCTCAAGCACTTCTTTTAACATTTAAAGGTCATTTTACAGATGAATCCAGGAACAGCAAGGAATGAAATGATGAAGTCAGAATTTTGGCTGAGGTTATTCCAGCAGTGTATTATATCAATGTGTCAGCTATAATGCAAGCTCCTGGTGCTTGTTATGCCTCTCACTCTGCAGCCCCTATCTAAAATCATTGTATCCAAATAAACCACAGAAGTGATTCTTGCATCAAATGTGATATGAGTATCTGGTTTCAGCAATAGTGCTTCTTCCTGCCCTCAGTGTTGTGATCATATTATTGTAGCCATGATCATCCAGGAACAGCCTCTAAACAGGAACAGTCATGCATGGAAAGCTGGAGTGGGACGGTGTTCCTCCTGAGATCAATTCAAGCAGCCAGCAATCTGTACATCGAGTGGCACCATTAAGTTTATATAATTAACTCTGTATTTAAAGATAGTGTGACATTTAAGCACCTTTCTAGGATTCTAGGTGTGGCCCTGAAGGGATACATGGCCACCTCTGTCCCTCTGGTGCCTGTGTGGCTGGTGGCAGCTGGTGGCAGCACTTGGCGAGTCCCTGCTCTGTGTTTAGCTGTGTTTGCAGCTTCCATGCATGCACACAAGACTGGCAGTCTAAGAAAAGACATTTGGTGCCTTTTTATTTGTCCTGCCTTGCCTCTTAAAGAGTTGGAATGTTCACCTGAGAGGAAATTTGTTTTCTTTTCCTCTCTGAATGCTAACACTTCCCTTCAGTAAGCTCTGCTCTGTACCCAGAGATAAGCATGTGAGCCTCCCATTGTTGATGGGATGGAAGGGCAGTGTTCAGTTCCTTTGGTGCAATGCATTTCTGTTGACATTAGCAAGATCCCAGGTATCAGCTGCCTCTTAGTCCTGGCACAGGCATGTGGAAGAGCCCTTGAATGTGCTCTGAATCAGAGTTCTCAGGGCTCCACATGAGCCATGGCTCAAAATGCAGAATCACAGCCTTGGGGAAATGGTGTGGTGATAATGTGCAGCCCTGGGATTTGGGAGATCCAGGTCCTGTTCCTCCCCTTCTGCAACTTTTGGTGTCACCTTGGAGATTCATTTGGCATCTCAGTTTATGTCTCACAAAGTGTTGGGAGGCTGCTGCTAGGATGGGGGCTCAGTGATCCTTAAGATGGAATGCACCTTACGTGAATCAAGTGCTGTCTCCAAATAATACTCAATAAGTAATAGAAGGGAAATAAAAGGGACTTACAGCCCTTGTAATAAAGACATTACCCCAGAAGATTAGGAGTAACAAAAAATAACAGCTGTAATATTTATTTCTTCTTTATCCCCCTCCTCCATGACACAGTGTTGACCTGCCAGTTTCCAAAAGATCCTTTTCGTAGTTCTTTCCATACTTCCGGGATTTATTAAGACACAGCAATATTTCTGTGTAGGACTTAATGATCTGAAGTATGGTATCCCATTTTTGTGGCTGGGATTGGAAATGTACATCATTTAGGAAAAAACCCAAAAGGAACCTAAGTAGTGAACATGTCTGCTAGATGGCTGAGGAGTTGTTGGCACAGATGTCTTCTGTTTTTTGTTGAAAGCTGTTTAGTTGCTGTTTTGAAGTGGATTTATTTGCTGTGTGTTATCTTTTTGCTGTAGGATTCCCAGGACCTTACACAAGGATTTAGTGAAATGCCCACCTGAGCTCCTTCCCTGCAGAGAGAACATGTTTGTGAAGGAGCTGAGAATGGACCAAAGCAGCCCCTATTAAACCCCTTGAAAACTCCCCATTCCTCTGTATAGAGTCTCCAGGACAATCAAAAGAATGTGTGTGTGTGAAGCGTTAAGAGCGGAAATGCATCTCTTTTCCCTGCCCATGCTGAGGGAGAAGGGTGCTGTTCATGTGCTGAGGAAATCCTTGGCTTGTAATCCAAGATGTGAGCTGGAATAGATTGTTGTAGGCAATTTATCTTACTAGACCTGAGGAGGTCTGACAGCAGCTGGGCTTGCTGAATGCAAAGGTTGTGGATGTTCATTACTCTATCTTTACATGTGGATTGCCTGAACTTCTGAGATTAGACTATGCATCTCTGTCAAGAGTGCAAGTTAGGTATGGGAGTGGAGGAGAAGGATTCCACTGCTTTTTTTGTTTCTGATGTCTGTCCAGATCAATGCCTTGCATCACGTTGGTAATTTCCCCTGGGTGGTTTATCTATTACCAGATAACACAGGGTTATTAAATACGTGTGCACTTCTTATCTGCTTAAGCATTTTTACCCTCTGCTGCAGACATTCTCTGTACACATGTGCATTACAAATGACATGCCTCTGTCTGGTTATAAATATTTTCCATTTGGGATTATCTGCTTCTGCTACAGAGATGGGAGTTGATCACTTGAGCATGAAAGATAAGGGACCAAAGGTAAGAAAAATAAAAATGATGAAGCACTGAGCTGCATACGAAATAAGTGACATAATCCACATATCCTATTAGTTAAAGTGCAGGAAAACCGATTCTCTTATATGCCTAGCTGCTCCCATGAGTTCATGTTATTACATGGATTCAGGTTGGTTGCCTACAGAGGGACGAAGAGGGAGAGAGGAGGAGTTTTGCAGCAAATCTATTATAATAGGTTTTCTTTATTTGCCAGGAAGTAAGTTAGCTATGTTAATACACCTGAAAGTTGGAAAAGCAGCTCTTCCTGTTCCAAAGACTCGGAGCCAAAAATAGTCAGGTAAAGAAGATGGAAAACTCTTGGTTTAAAATTAATTGGCTTGTGTGAATTCTGACTTTTTGCCAATTTACTGGTCTTTCATGCAGAAGTAAGATGTACCTGATGAGACAGATGTTCCCAGTGTGGCAGCAGCCCTTGTGGTGAAATGACTTCTTGAGCAGGGGCAGGTGGCTGTATTGACTTCCTGCAGGGCAGTGGGTCCCATTCTGACCTGCTTCACAGGGAATTCAGGAAGGTTCTGGGATCCTTGCCAGAAGCAAGCGGACCAGTGGTCTCTTGGCTCCAAATGCAGGCATAAGCTCCTGCTGTTTTTTTGCCGGTGCTGCAATGATTTGCCTTTACAAGTGTCCTTTATGATCCAAGGAATTATCCAACTCTTTTCTTCACCTGGGGACCAGAGTGTGCCTTCTTGGAAGTTCAGTTCAGAACACACAAGATAAAATAATGAATTCGCAGGATTTTACCCCTTTCATATAACATGTTAATCCACCGTTTTTTGCACAAGGAGGCCAGTTGTTAATTTAAATCTAGTTCTGTATTGAAAAGTAATTCTTTACCATCACAGTAAAAGAAGCCAAGCTTGTGCCAAGGGCCAAGGTAAAGAGGTGCTTGGTAATTCCCGGGCCTTTGACATGGAAGTAAATACTTCCCTAAAGGAAAAGCATGAGGTTTGCAGAGATGGCAGTAACATGCAGCATGCATTGCTGGGCCAAAGTCAGCAGGGACTATTAGGCTTTAGAAAATTTGGAGTGTTATGAGTGTTATTTTATTTATATATTTGTTATTTTAGCTCTGTTGGCAAACTTGCAGGTGAGAAAAAGGTGAATAAAAGGCATGTCTCAGCCAAGCATTGCGTGGGGCTTCATAAATGTGGTTGTTCTGAGAGAGGCAAGTGTATTCAAGCACTCAGAGTGGGAGTATGTTAAAGTATGAAAGTTTTTGAAAGTTAGCCTTAATTGGCTGTTTTTTAAACTCCTTCTCCATGACTGTGAGGCAGTAATTTGTTATTTATGGTGAGGCTGTTTGTATCAATTACTTTGAAATTTGAAGTCTGGGGGCAGAACCACGGCTGCTGTAGGACACTGGTGTAAAGGGGCTGAGGCACCTGAGCACTGAGCATTGAGCCTGCTCACTTCTCAATTTAGGGGCGACAGAGGCTTACAAAAGGTAGCCCACTTCATATAGCTGGATGAAAAGCATGATGGTTTTTCTTTGGAGAAAATGGGGTGGCTGATGCCTTCTTAGTCCTCATGTTCCTTGCTCCACCCTGTCCAGCTTCTGCTGTTTCCTAAGAAGGCAAAGTTGTGTGAATCCTTTAGCACTGCTTTGTCTTACTGAATAGGGGAACTTGACAAACAAAATCTTTGTCAATTTGTTAAAAATAAACAAACAACCTCTTAGCAGAGTTTGAACTTAATTATGTTAATATTAAACATAATTATGACACGCTAATTATGTTTTCTACATTTGTGAAGAGAGTTGTGCTGTACTCTCCAGACATCTGTACCATATAGAGACAGGTGGTAGAGTGCAACATTTCCAAGTGCCATTTTCCCACTCCATATATGGCAGCTCTTTCATTCCAATTGCAGAGCCTCATTCAGCTCAGTCAAATTGAGGCCTTATTTGAGAGAGTCTGTGCTGAAAGGCAAGTGCATCTATCTTTATAAGCCTGTTTGTTTCCATAATTAGACACTGAATCAACAGTGTATTGAAGATGACACATTTGCTTATTCCCCGTCTTCTCCCTATGGTGGCATAAAGCTGTGAAGCACAATAATTAATGAAAAAAACTGTTTATTATTCAGGCAACATATCTTGAAGTGGAAAAAAAAAGAAAGAACATGGGTTGAAATGATATTGCTGAAGACCATCAGTGCCATACCAAAGTGTATGAATAGTTCTGGGGGGAGAGTCCCATCATTCAGGCTAGTTGGGCTGGGTGCTCTAAAACTGTCAAATATGATTGAACTCAGATGTAAACATCATCCATGTAAAACTCAGGAAGACATGGAATGCATGGGGGAAAAACTGACTCCACTCTTTTGCTAGGGCATCTTTAAAGTGTTTTCCAAAATTGTGACTTTCTCAACTTCATTAACATCTATTCTCTGTCTTGTGGCTGAATGAAAATGGTCCATTTTTTTCACAGCCTTATCTTTTCTTCTGGGAAAATCTGCCCAATAGGTCTTGTAAGACAGAGCACATAATGCTCTGCTCAGCACTCTGCCTTTGCAGGGCAAAGCTGATCTGTTTCAAATAACAAAGGCCAGAAAGTGCCTGACTGCAAAATACTGCTCTGTCTCCTGTGCACGTCACTGCTTGTGGGCCAGTGTTGAAGACGAAGGAAAAAGCAGCAGTCTCCTCAGCCACCTGAGGTGATCCTGAAGCCCAGGGGATGGTTCCTCCATGCTAACTGACCCCAGGTGAGCCTCCAGGGTTCCCCTGAGATGCTCTCGGGCCATTCTCTTCATTTGTGAAGAGCCTCAGTGTAACCAGGAAATCAGAAGCATGCACTGCCTAGTGGATGTCACAGCTCTAATGGGCAGCTGAAGCCATGCTGGTGGCAAGCCAAGGTTTGGGTTCTGTTCCATTTCCATCTCTTTCCATTCTACAGCAGGCCATGAAATAGATCCTGTGTTTACTCAAGCTTTTAGAGTCAGTCCACATTAGAACAAGTGTAAGGCAGGAGTAAGAATAGCCCACTTAGTGAAATGGAGTGACTGAGAGAACAATGACTCTGTCAAGGCTGCTGATTGTCGAGTCCTTGTTAGAGCCTGCTTTCCTTTCACACATTTTATCCACAGTGGTGATGCTGCATTGTTGTGGCAAAGCTTCCTGGTATTGCAAAGCTGGGAGCAGCCACTTGCGCCAAGAACAAAGCTTTTGATCTCTCGTTTGGATATTCACCCTACGTGGTGTTGCATTTTGGGAATAGAGAATGGGTTTGTACTATTTTTAGTTGCATAGAATTACAGTAACATAAATGTCTTCTTTCCAGTGTAACATGCTGTTAGCTAGTGGTTGGTTTGATAGTTCTGTGCTTGCTACAAATCTCCGTGTGTTAGGGGGTGAGCAGTAAGAACGTGTGTTTTGGCACAAGCATGATAGAAATTAATGTGGGTTGGTTTTTTTTACTTCATAAAGGAGAAAAAAGCTTACTGGTCAATAAGCAGCAAGTCTAATAAAAAATAGAAGAGTGCTCTATGCTATGTAAGTGGCTCATATTGTTTATTCCAACGTAATGCAGTCATAGACAAGGAAATTGAATAGATATTGGCAATGTAATGTCAAAAATTCTGGGAATATAGCCAATCAATTCCTGAAATATTGCTTCAGTTTAAATGTTGTGATGGGCATGATCAGTAGACTATTTCTTTTTAATTCTTGTTTTTATGAAAACCTGTAAGTATCAGGACTTTTCTGTGGTATTCTCTCATTTCATGCAGAGTTTATTGACACAAAGCTGCATGGCATGCACAGTCCTGCAAGGCCTGAGGATCCAGCTGCATCACACCTGGTGGCTGTCCAAGAGTCTTTACAAACAGGGATGAATTTAAGGATTCTTTGTACTTGATGAGCTCTGTTCCTCTGTCAGCTCAAGAGAGGACACACCCACCTCCTTTCCAATGTTTAATGTGGCTCATAAAGTGTGCTTGCTTTTAATTTTCTGTGCCATTAACCATTCTAGCATGCCTGTTGTCCAGATCTGTTTGAGGTAACAGCTCCCGGAGTGGAAGGCTGATGGTTTGAGAAGCTGCCAGAGGTCGACGCAGAACACCCCAAAATTCACATGAGAATGTGCCTGAGAGGGTTGTCCCAACACTCCCTGAACTCAGGCACGTTCGGTGCTGTGACCACTTCCCTGGGGAACCTTTTCCTCATGAGAAGTTCAGTGGCTTGCTCAAGTTTTCACAGAAAGGACTGGTCAGCATTGAGCTTTAGTGCAGATTTGATAATGCCCAGCTAGCATTATAGCCATAGGAGCATTATTCTGCATCACAGCAAAGACATTCCTGGATTTGTGGAGGGATTCAGAATAAAGGGAATTTATTGTCCCAAAGGGAAATCTGAGTGATACCATAATGTAAGTAGAACATAGGAGTGCTAATAAAGAAAGAAGTGAACAGTGCTTTCAGTTAATAATAATTGTGAACACAATATTTATACTTCACATACTGTATTTTCTCATACAGTGGTATTTAAACCAAAGATATGATAACTGTTGATCTAAGAGTTATTATATTTTAATTAGGAACGATTCTCCTTCAGGGCTTTTACTGGTCTTTGTTCTAAAAGCAAAAGTTCTTGAACTTTTTAGTCGAGACAGAAACCAGTTGTCAAAGTTGAGAAAGAAAAATGGAAAGAGGAAAAATAATGCATTTTATTCTTCTCTTATTTTCTTGAAATGTTAGTACAGAAGATTCATGGAGAATACTTAGGCATTTTTTCCCCCTGGAAATACAAGACAGGTGCCTTGTTTTTTGTTACAGTATAATAATGTGCTCTTATATAGCTGTGACACTTCATTTTGTGGCATGTTATTATTAAAGAGTGCCAGGGTTCTGATAGCAGTCATGTTGGCTAAATAATTAAAATCTGATTTTTTTTAATAGCTATATAATTCATGGTCTGTCTTGGTTTAGGAAGACAGGTGTCTGCTAGGAAAAGCTGGAGCTTCTCTCGGAATGGAGACTGTAAACCCCCTCTCTTTGAACTATTATAATTTCGAAAGTAAGGGGCTTTCAGTCGAAGATATGGGAATAGGAATAACAGTTCTTTACTAGGAATATTAAAAGAATAAAAATGCAGTAGTACAAACAAAAAAAAACCCCAAAACAAAACAACAAAAAAGAAAACTTTGACAGAGTCAGAACACAAGCTGACACCCTGTTGGTCAGGGTGTTGGGAGCAGTCAAATCAAGTCCTGCTGGAATGTTGGAGCAGAGATAATCCTGTAGAAGGATGTACTTTTCCTCTGAAAGTCCTCTGAAGTGGTGGTGAGATGGGTCTGGTCTTCCTCTGGGAATCCAGTGCACACAGGCTGTCCTGGTGTTCTGACTCTCAGGTTTTATCCAGGTAGGAATGCTGGGCTCCTCCCCCTGGGTGGAGCATCTCCCAATGGGATGATGTAATGTTATCAGCCATGCAGTGAGCCTCAATGGCCCATGAACAGCAGATATCCCTGGAGGGAGGATGGGTGGTGGAAGAGATAAAGAACACTGCCCCACATGGTTTAACAGCTGGCCTGTTAACACCTCCTCACCTGATTTCAGCAGATGATAATAGAATACACATCCCTGGTTACATCCTGCATTGCAACCCAAGACATGGCCCTTCTCCTTTTTGTTTGCCTCCTTTTAGACTGACTAGTTGAGAATTCTGAGTACAGTGTGAAGGCTACTCCTGTGTTGCTGAAAAAATTTTTACATCTTGTCAGGCTAACACCTAGTTCTTTCCCTTCTTCAGAGGAGCTCAAGGAGAAGCTGCAGAAGTATGTTGATGAGGTGAATGCCCACAAGCCTGGTTTCATCAAGGTTGTCCGGCACAGCAAGCAGGAGGGGCTGATCCGCTCCCGGGTCAGCGGCTGGAGAGCAGCCACAGCTCCAGTCGTCGCGCTCTTTGATGCCCACGTGGAGTTCAACGTGGGTTGGTATGTGCCTTCTTCCCTTTCTCTGACCCAGGGCCCTTTCCCAAGCACTGGTGTTAGGTTACTGACTGGCATTCCTCTTGCATTTAGAGGGTGAGTTAGAATTACGAGCTTTTTAATAAAGATTCAGGCATAATCATGGGCACAAGCAGGAAAACGTGTTTGTGCTGTGTAATATGATCTAGATCCATTTTTATGGTTTGAGTTATCTGCTGATCTAATTACAGTGTATTTAAATCATATTGGAAAACTGTGCGTTAAAAATCTCCTCTAATAATGTAGCCCTTCGAATGTATCTTCTTTTCATTAAAAAATTTCTTGTTTCTTTTATGCTTTGCACAAAGAGGTGTTATTTTGGCCACTCTGCCGAAGTAAACATAACTAAAATTATGTACTTCAACTTGTTCAGTCTGGATTTAATATCTGCCTTGCTCCTTAAGTAAAAATGATGGTAAAAAGGCAGGAGCTTCTGTCCCTAGGATAGATCTATTATTAACTCTGATCCTGATGTCCTTGATAATGTTGAGAGCCCGAAGTTATCGTTACTTGGTAGCAAGGGTATAAATGCTCTATGATATGCAGATACTCATTTCTTCCATCCACCAGCTCAAATCAAGGTTAACAACAGGGCATCCTAGAGAAAATGTTGCAGTGTGTTATTTTGGGGAAAATCCTGCACTGTCAGAACTCCATCTCAGAGCAGAGAGAGCTCTGAATGGGTAACAGCTTTAGACTTTACTCTTTCTGAAAAATACAGCATAAGCTGCTGTATTGTTTATTTGGTGGTGGACTAAATAATCTTTAAAGTCTCCTTCCAAACCAAACTATTCCATGATTTCCATCAGTGCTATGCTTGTATTGGTGTCATGTTAACATTGTATTTCTGTTTTTGGTTTTTGGTTGTTTTTTTTTTTTTTTTTTTTTTTGGTTTTTGGTTGTTTTTTTTTTTTTTTTTTTTTTAGGGCTGAACCAGTGCTCACCAGGATAAAAGAAAACAGAAAAAGAGTAATTTCTCCATCATTTGATAACATTAAGTATGATAATTTTGAAATAGAGGAGTATCCCCTCTCAGCACAGGGGTTTGACTGGGAGCTGTGGTGCCGGTATCTTAACCCTCCTAAGTCCTGGTGGAAACTGGAGAACACAACTGCTCCAATAAGGTAACGGTGGCCTAAATTACAGTGTCACTGGCAGTGCTCTCCTAGGCATGGCACGGGGCAAGTGGGCTCAGCTATGTCATAGGTTTGACTGACTGTAAAGTTCAAATACTTAAATGTCCTTGAGCTGTCCTCTTCAGCTTTGTCCTTGACACCTGCCTTGATGGTCATCAAGAAAACTCTTGTTTTCAGTAGATCTTTTTAACGGTTTTTAAAGTAAGCTGTTGTTTTCAGTAGATCTTTTTAAATAGGTTTCCTGCTGAAGTGGAATGGTAGGCAGGGCTGCTCAGCTGCACTGCTTTCTCCAAATGTCTTGCCTGCTAATTTAGTGCTTACAGGCCAGAAATGGAATTTTCTTTGCAGTTACATTTTATAAGCAGAGCTGATCTGGCAGCTGTATTCTTTATAATGCTGTCACAAAAATGTACAGCTGTGCTGTGCCCTAGGAGTTAATGTTTGGTCACTGACACGGTCAGCAAAGGCTGTATTGGGTCCTTGCTTTGGGACAACCTGGGGCTCTACTTTTTTATCATGTCCAGGGTGTTGTTAGGCTGGTGCAGAACAATACCTTTGTCTCAGGGAGGGGAGCAGTAGCCTCTGAACCCACTCTGCAGCTCTGCTGAGATTGCAGGGTTTTCTTGTAGATACACATTCATTCCAAGGAGGCCATTGGTACCTGTGCTCTAGCTCTCTGCAGAAAGCAAGTGTGAACACTGCTGAAAAGCAGAACCTCAAATAGCACTGGCAGCTCTTTTTCATTCAGTAGCTCTGCCTTTGCAGGCAGGCACTCTTCTCAGGTTCTGTCAGTTTTACACTCTGAACTGCACTGACCTGTGAACAGGTCCTAGAATTGGAAAGCAGGGGATAAAATTAAAAGGTTTGCCACAGACAAATGTAAGAAAGGGTGATAATTTCCACTTCATTAGAGATAGTTATTGCTGTTAATAAACTCTGTTAACACTGTAAAAACGTTCCTGTGAAGACAGGTTGAGAGAGTTGGGGTTGTTCAGCCTGGAGAAGAAAAGGCTCCAGGGAGATTCACAGCAACTTCCAGTACCTAAAGGGTGGTTCCAAGAAAGCTGGAAAGGGACAAAAGTAAATAGTGACAGGACAAGAGGGAATGCCCTTAAACTGACAGAGTCCTGGGTTATTTTAGATATTAGGATGAAATTCTTTACAGTGAGGGTTGTGAGACACTGGCAGAGGTTACCCAGGGAAGTTGTGGATGCCCCATCCATGAAAGTATTCAAAGCCAGGCTGAATGGGGCTCTGAGCAACCTGATCTATTTGAGGATGTACCTGCTTGTGGCTGGGGTTTGAAATGAGATGATCTTTAAAGTGCCTTCCAGCCCAAGCCATTTTATGATCCAGTGATTAATTATACAGAACAATTATTATGATTGTTAGAAGTATTGAAACACAGAGTAATGAAAAAATGTACTTTTCCATTTTATGCCCAAACTCTGTTCTGTGTGAGGACTGGGGAGTGAGTGTCCTTTATGAATTTCAGGTTTGTTCCCTAACCCTTTCCCTGGCACATTTTTTAATTCAGTGCAATATGCTGCTTGTGTGTGTTGGATAATTTTAACAAACACACCAACAAACAAAGCCATGTGTATTGATGGATGGTTTCTATCATGCCTCCATTATGCTTTTAGAATTACAGCAAAGGGAAGCAGGTGCACTGAAATACACTTTAAAACAACTACAAAAGCAAAAGTACCTTATCATAAAAGGAGCATAACTTTTGTATTGATGTTAACTGCTATTTACTTCATCCAGAAACCGTCTTTCATTGTTACAAAGTGGATACTGTAGCACTTAGAGGCATTAATATATAGATTTCTGTAGAACTGTACAATTTGTGATTAAGACAGCCTATGATCTTTTTGAAAGGAGATGTGTCCACTAGCTGTAGCTTGAGTGTTCTCAGTAAAAGCAGGGTGATTTTCCCTGTACTGCTAATTAATATCCTGTCATTAGCAGAGTGCTCGATACCAGCATAATAATCTGAAAGGATTTATTTATTTATTGCAGTTGTGGATTATAAGGTAGGAGAAAATGAAAAGGCTAAATGACTCTGTATCCTTCTCTGCTGCATTTCATAAAGGTAAATTTGTATCCTCTGTGGCTGAACTCTTACCTGATTAAAATTGGTTCCGTATAGTAAAAATCAGTTGATTCAGGGCATCACATAAATAGAGCTTACTGGTCCAGTAAAGCTGTGTGATGTGTTTAAATTTGGCTCAGGACAATGGGTTAATGTTACACTATGCTGGTAAAGGCAAACATTTCTTGATTCTGTATTAAAATCCTTATATGGATGGTCCTATTCAAGAAATAATTTCTTTTTTTTTTTAATGGGAGCTTACAGACACAAGTTTTTTAGCTCTGGCTGAACCTGGCTTCTGGCTAAATACACAGAATTGTGCATCAGTGGGTATCATTTGCAACTGTCACAGACAAAAGAGACTTGAGGACTTGGCAAGGACAGAGACTCCACTGGCTGGTGCCTCAGAAACAAAATTGGGGCTCCTGTGCCTCTTCTCTGATAGCACTGAAATCCTAGTTGCTCTGGTGAATATTTATGTCCAATAATTGGACTCTGATTTCCTTCAGAGGTGTTAATTTCTCTTTAGAATTAAGAATATTAGAAAGCAAGGCTCAATAAAACTCATAGTGAAATACTTTCTTAAGAGTCTGTTTTGCTGCACTATTTACCTAGCAATGATAAAGACAACCTGTGTTTGAATAATAAAATTCTTCATAATTTATCTGCTAATTTTGCTTGCTACTGGTTTATTCTTCCAGAAGTCCTGCATTGATTGGATGCTTCATAGTAGACAGAGAATACTTCCAAGAGATTGGATTACTGGATGAAGGCATGGAAGTATATGGAGGAGAGAATGTGGAGCTTGGAATTAGGGTAAGGAAAATAATGAGCGAGTACTGGTGGCTTACATTTAAAATACAGCTTGCTTCTTATTGAAGGGGGTAAAAGCAGTCCAGAACGTGGATGATGGCATGAAAAGGAGATCCACAGCTCTCAGATGTGTAAATTTATTGAAGGAGAGAGAGGGGAAAAAAGAGCAAAAGCTCTTTTTACAGGACTTAATCTGGGACAAGGGTAGAAGTACAGAATTTAGGATTGTTCTTTCAACAGTGCTAGAATTTTGCAGAGTTGAGATCTAAAACTCCCTGCTTACCTGTGATCTCAGACTTAGTAAGGAGAATAGTTTCTCACAGGTGTGATGGGAAGAACCTTTCTAGATTACTTGGTTTATTTAAATTAGGAAAATTACTGTGGAGCAAAGAGGAATATAGAGGCATTGATGCTGCCTTCCAGAGGGAAAGGAATTAAGATATTCATAAAGTGCATATATTTTCTTTTCCCATTGTAAACTCTTCACCTGCTTGCTATAATGCAGTATTGTGTGTGATTTGTGTACTTTCTGTTATCTCCTCACACTAAATACCTTTCTGTTCTCTTCGAGAATCTCTCAGGTTTTTGGTAAGAGCAGAATTCTTAGGTAGATAATAGTAGTGAAAAATGTGTGGTGTGTTATAAAACTGAAGTCTGAACCCTGCTATGAAATGTAAAGGGAAGTTAGCATTGTGTTTGGAGCCCTTTAGTTGACAGAATAAAAGCATACTGTTGTACAATAGCAAAAAAAGGGACTTAGTGTAAGAATATAGCATTATCTCCTGAGACAGCAAGATAGAACGAAAAATAGTCAGCTTTACTTCTGGTTTCTTGAAATTCTTTTTCTTCCGCCTGTCAGAGATAGAGTTATTTCAGCCCCAGTGAAGCACAGACCCCCTTCCAGCTACACTAGAGCACTTTTTTAAGGGCAAGGAGAGAGAATTGCAAGACTGCTTCTTTTAATAACACCGTTCTTTTCACTGTGAGGGCCAGAGAGCTGCCTTCTGTTCCCAAAAACTTATTTTGCAGCTGAGTGTTGCGATGAGTTGAGAACTAACGTCACTGATTTTTCTGTTCTTTTTACAACTGACAAAAACCTCTTGTTTCCTCGTGAGTGCAAGGAGTTTTCTCTCAGTTTGCATCATGAGATGTACCCTGTCTGGTCTGCAATAGTTAGCCTTGAAGGTGTTGATTGTTGGTATGTTGATAGACAAGACCAGAGAGACACAGTCTCTGCATAACTGAAGTTTTGGAGCAGGCTGGATCACTGGAATAAGGCCTGACACTGCTCTGATTTCCTTATGGCTTTTTGTCTGTCTCCAGGGAAGCAGTGCCTGACCTACATAAAACACTTCCATCTGTAACAGATTGTAGTGTGCAAGGTAGCATAATATATGCTGCCTTATCTGGCTTTATGCTGGCTTGGATCTGTGTTCCTGGCTACAGGAAAACAAATTACAGAACTGTAATAAATAGGTTTTTTCAGCAGTTTATTGACAGCTCTTCTCACAGTCCTCAGCATGTCCGAGATCATACAAGGATGAGACTTGGGGAGACCTCATTGTGATCTTCAACACCCTCACAAGGGAAGATTGAGGTGCAGGCACTGATCTCTTCTCTCTGGTGACCAGTGACAAGACCTGAGGGAATGACCTGAAGTTGTGTCACAGGAGGTTTAGGTTGAAAAGGTTTTTTACCCAGAGGGTGGTTGGGCACTGGAACATCTCTAGATTACTTGTGTTGCTTTCAACTGCGGGGCCGATGATGAATCACTTAATCAAAATAGTCACTGTTCTACAAAAAACTACATTATAATTACAATAGTAGTGCAATAAATAATACTTCCATTTTAAAATGCTGCTCTCCAGTCTATGACTACATATCACTCATGGTACCTCATCTTTCATTGCTGTTTTCCTTTTTTTTTTTTAAGAAGTACAAGATTTTTCTACTATTCTGCTGTGCGATAAGCATTACCATTCAGGATACCAGACAAGAGGACACTGTCTGTTCAAAGTGGCCTGCTAGGGAAATTTTATGCATAAGCTTGTAAGAGCAAACATTTAGAGGAACTGGAGAGTTTATTTTTGACTGCAGAAATAGCAGCAGGTGTTAGGATCATTTGAGCTACCTGTTTATCTTTGACATGGTAAGTAGAACGTGGTCCTGTGTCCTTATATTACTGATTTTGTTCCAGAGGATGTAAAACTACTGTGAGGAATTAGACCCTGACAAAATGGAGACTTTTCCTGCTATCCTCACCCAGGAGTTATTTTTGTCACCTCATCATCTGCACAAATATCTGGTTATTTGTATTATATGAGTGCAAGAAAATCCCCAACTGTTGGAAACTGTATTTGAAGTACCCATTGTTGGTAAACCATAACAAGCCACAGAAAACAGGACTTTTATTATAACACAGGAGGATTATTCTCTTGATTCTGAAGCATTTGTTTCACTACTCAGCTCTGTTGGTCTCTGATTTGAAATATGACTTTGACTTCTAAGATTTTTACCCTTGTCTGTGGCTTCGTAACAGCATTTGTAAAAAACTAAACATATATTATTAAATAAATATTAATAGAGATCTTTTGCCTTGAGCTAGAAGCTGACAGATGAGTTCAAAACACAAATGCATTTGATTCTTAGAAGAAACACTTTATTTACTCCTCGAGCAAACATTTTCTTGCAAAGCTATTTATTTGCCCTGTAAGACAAAAAAGGCAGGCTGGTTGGTGCAAGACTTGATAGAATCCTCTTTGAGCAGTTCAATCACTTTAACTGGGATTTTTTAAAGATTCATTTACTGTGAAGCAGCATCATATTTGTAAATTCAGGTTAGGGTGAGTGGTGCTTCTTTTTAGTTTATGTTCAATCATTCCCAGTTGAATGAACTTAAGTGTGCTTTTAAATTACCACATTACCTTTGGAGGGCAAATTGGAATCACATTCTTATCCATGTCGCCAAGCAGGAATTGTGTTGGTAACTGCCTTAAAGTGGAAAAAGAATGTAGGGCTAGTTTTTCTCAGTGTCATTTGGGCTCAGCTTCTGGCTTGTGCCTGCACAAGCAGTTTTTATTGCTGTGGAAGACCCTACAAATCCTCTGCCATCAACTGGATGCAGTCAGTCAGTTTCTGCTTTGGATGGTTCAAGTCTGGTTTGCAGTAGGCTTCTTAAAGGCCTCTTCCAATTCCAATACTGAAGTCAGAAGAAGATTTTCTATCAAAAGCAACCCTGTAGCAATCCTTTTGTCTTTTAAAGCAGCCTACATGCTTGATAAGGCTCCCAAATATCTGTTACAAGAAGTTTTTTCTGACACTTTTAGGGATGCCTTAACAAGTATTCAGTGATTTGCCCCAGGTTCCAGACTAAGTCATCTTCAGAATCAAGGAAATTCAAGCCCAGGCTTTGACTTAGAGTAATCTGGCCTGTCACAAAGACTTTGTACTTGCAGATGTATTCATGTTCACAAGGATATAATGGCCCTTTTAAGTGGGTAAGAGGAAATTTTATTAGAAAATAAAAGCTCTTTAAGGGAAAAGGATTGGGTCTTGTTCCCAGTAAATGGTATATCAGGACTTTACATCAGCTGACCCAGGAGGAAAATGGCATTTAAAGTTAGACTGAGTATAGCACGCTACTTTTGTACTGTATATTGCTGTAGTGTAATTAATTGCTTCATTTCTTGCTAGTCTGGTGGTTTGTCTGCAGACCTTTTGTGAAGCTGATGCTCTTTCTGTTGGTGGAGAACTAGAGGAATGCAGTTAATGAATAGAGATGGAGAAATTAGTTATTTGAGCAGAAAATAGTCCCAGTGTTCAGTGGGGTATTTTCCATACATTAGGGTCCCTCTGTGACAAAGCAAGCAGAAGTGAAGTCTATCATGCCTCTCTCTAATCTATTGCTTTTTAAATTCCAGAAGTACTTCCATTATTTGTTTGTTTTGGGGTGGGTCTTGTTTTGCTGTTTGTTTGGGGTTTTTTTAAATGTGTTTCTGGGTCTTGCCTATCTTGTTTCTTCTTTAACCTCCCCCCACATACTTCTGGGATCATGATTTTTCATTGCCTGTTAATTGATTCTCTCCCATTTGGTGCATAGATACTGATGGCTGCTTATGTGTTCCAGCCATTTCCAAGCCACAGTGTCTGTGTATCCTGATTGTTCCTCAGCTGAGATCTTCCTTATAATATTGCCCTTGGGGTAATGTTCTTTTTGTAAATCACAGACAAGTGAAGATATTTACACTTGACCCCAAAGCTCCATATTTATCTGGAAACATTTTGCCCTTTTTCCTCTTTCCCTGGAAGTTTCCAGCAGTTTTACCTGTCAGTGTTCCTAGCACAGTCCATAAATTACATGAGGCTATGACTGTATTGCATGTAAATAGATGTCTGATTTTATCAAGGAAAGCCTTTGCACAGTTGTCCTGGGTATGGCTGGGGTGGAGATAATTTTGTTCCTAGTAGCTGATGCAGTGCTGTGTTTGGGGTTTAGGATGAGAATAATGTTAAACTGCACCAACAGTGTTCAAGCTCGAGTGTGGTTTCACAGCACATGGGCTACACTGGGTTACATTTCCTCTTTCTCCTTGCTGTGCTCTTGTTCTCAGTCCTGTAGCAGCTTGCCAGTGCTTTGTCCCTGCCAGCACCATGGTCTGCCCCACACCTGCTGCCTCTGAACACCTCTGCTTCAGTAAACTTTTATTTTCTTCTGAATGCAGGGTTAATTTTAGTGCTCAGCAGTTTGTGATTTTTATTGTGCTGCCTCTCAGACTGTTTTGCTAGGCAGATAGACAGGCTGGTGTGCCAGGAGGTAGAAATGTCTGGGAATAAGCAAAGAAGGTGGTGAGGGGTTTTTTCACCAAGCTGCTGTGTAGTGGAACTGTTTGTGTGGAGAGAGAGCAGTGTCAGGGATGTGTCATGTGTGCCTGGTGTTCCTTTCTGCCCTTGCTGCTGGGCCTCCCTTTGTGGCACTCCACTAAACAATGTAGATCTTCCCTGAATATGCCTCAGGAAAATGAATCAAGACGCTTCCCATTCTTGCACTAGAAGCTATCATCACTTGTTGTAGTCTTAAAGCATGTTTTTAGCTTGTTTTCAGTAAGAAGGCAAATATCCTTTGCCACTAGGGAATGATTTGCTGTACAGAAAACATCCTTAGTACGTGATCACAAGTGCTGCTCAACAGTACAAGGTTGGTGATGTGTAAAGGTAAAGAGCTGAGAAGTCTGAAAATAGAAATATCCTTAGTTGTTACTCTGAGATAACTTTTAAATACTGCTTTTTCAGATAATGATTTCTCTTTAACCTTGCATTAAAGCTTTCAATAGAGAGAAGTTCTTTTGCTTTTATCTGTTCTGTGAATTAAGAGGAGACTATTTCTAGATTGAAGCCTGAAAGTAAAAAATTGTAAAGATTGACCAAATAGTACTTCTTACAAGATGTAGCCACTGCTTTTCATAGCCCACACTTTCACCAAGACAAAAATAATTCCTTAGCAATGGAATAAGCACCCTGTGTAACCAGCAGTGGCTTATCAGTGTGCACAGGATTATTCCTGAGGTTAGTTTTGTTTTGCAAAGTACCTCACTGTGTTCTGAATCCCAAGATGACACAGACGAAAATTCTCTATTTACATCGTTGTAATTACAACAGGTTAAAAAAGAAAGGCTCTATTGAGAATAAAATAAGGAATTGTCATGCCTCCCAAATTCTCCAGATATGACATTACCAGGAACTGGCTTTTTTTTTTTTTTGCTTTTTTTTTTTTTGCTTTTTTTTTTGCGCATTCTGGTTTCAGTCACTCCTACATTGGAATAATCACTCCTACATTGGAATAACTGTTCTGCCCATGAATGCCTCTGCAGGTAACCTGCAGCTACAGCATGTGTAATTATACATTACCAAGGAATCAGTTTTGTGTTTTTGCTATTTCTGGGGAGAGAACATTTTATTAGCTGCTCCCACAGGAAAGGAAAGTATAACACGCCTAACATGCCTCGTGTTAGCAGCAGCTAACACGAGGCATTCCTATAACCTACAATGCAGCATGAGGAGGCACTTAGAGATTTCTCACAAATGTTTTTTCACCAGTTGTGCATGTGTGGTTGCCCTTTACCAGCTGGGAAGTAATACAGATATCTTGATGTTTTATGAGAGTAAAGTGTTACTTAGAGTGGTATAAAGGAAGAAGTAAAACAGTTTAACTCAATATACACTTACAAATAAATGGACTCAGGTGAGATGCAAATTAATTAGTGCATATTAGCCTTGTGTTTAATGCCTTCCTGCGCTTTCAAACTATGGCATAGTGTCACTGCCATTGTACCTTCTGGTATTCAAAGTCTTCATGCCTAAGCTGGGAAGATTCCATATTTGTAGCTTATCTCTAGAATTTAATTTCATTGAGTGATTTTAATATTGCAAGACTGATTTAGTAATCTAACAAAGATTAGAGGAAGACCAGTGTGGGAGAGCAGGGGTTGTTGTGGTGGTACAGAAGTGAGTAGATGACTGAGATGGGTTCACCAGGATGGATCCAGCATGTTCAGGTCACAGGTGTGAAGGCCACATCCCTTTAGGTGTGTGACAGCACCTTGTGCTCTAAGTCAGGTGAGAGAGGGAAAAGACCAGCCTGGCTGAACAAGGAATTCTTCAGGAGCTCTTATCTCAGTCTTTAATAATACTGATAGAATTTGGGCTACACCCCTGTGGAAAGGGACTGGGTGTCCTGGTTAGTGGAAAGCTGAATGTGGGTCAGCAGTGCCCTGCAGCCAGGAGGGCCAGCCCTGTCCTGGAGGGCATCAGGCACAGCATCAAAGCCAGGCAAGGGAGGGACTGTCCCGCTCTGCTCTGAGCTGGGGCAGCCTCAGCTCCAGGACTGGGGTGTTAAAATATAAAAGAGACATTAAACTGCTAGAGAGTGTCCAAAGAAGGGCAGTGAGGATGATGAAGGGCCTGGAGGAGAAGCCGTGTGAGGAGGGACTGAGGGCACCGGGTCAGCTCAGCCTGGAAGAGACTGAGGTCAGACCTCCCTGCAGTGACAGCTTCCATGTGAGGGGAAGAGCAGGGGCAGGCACTGATCTCTGCTCTCTGGTGACCAGCACAGTGCCCAAGGGAATGGCCTGAAGCTGAGTCAGGGAAAGTTTAGGTTGGACATGAGGAAAAGATTCTTCACAGAGGGTGGCTGGGCACTGGAACAGACTCCTCACAGAAATGGTCACAGCACCAAGCCTGACAGAGCTCAGGAAGTATTTGGACAGTGCTCTCAGACACATGGTGTGACTCTTGTGGCATCCTGTGCAGGGCCAGGAATTGGACTTTGATGATCCTTGTGTGTCCCTCAACTCAGTGTGTTGTATTCTGTGATCAAGTCTTTAGGCACAGTGCAAGATTAACAAGACTGATCAAGCTAAATGTAGCTCTGGTAAGGGAGAGAAAGGTAAAACCATAAACGGTGGCCAGCACAGTGCATTGCTCCATGAACGCTAAACCAGGGGTGATCCTGTTCTTCAGTCTCCTGCTTTTGTTCTTTTTAAGACAAGAAAGTGACTTATTTTACTTCCTGTTCATAGCCTAAACTTGGCAATGCAGTCATTGATGTGTGGGTTATTTACTGTGCCTGGCAATGAGATAGACACATTTGGAAGAGAATAGAGCCACAAGCTTCAGTGACCCTTCAGTGACCCTTCAGTGACCCTTCAGTGACATGTGTTACCTCCAAGTGACACAGGTGGAGAATGGTTCCTGCAGTTTAAACCAGCAGCACACCATGTGGAGTTTAACAGCACACCGTAAAAGTTTCACAGCTCATGAAGATACATGTAAAATTAATCCCTACAGAACAAAACTATTAAAAAAGTACATAATGAAGCAATTAGGTAAAAGAGGAGGAAAAGTAATGACAATTTAATTTGGGAAGAATCTTTACATGTATTAGGTTTTCAATGAGAATGTTTTATGAAGGCACAATTAATGTAAAATGAGGCCTGTAAGGCAATTAATGATGACTTCAAAAGTTAGATTTAAGGGATAATTTACATTATAAAAATGAGAGCAGCTCTAGTTTTGTTAAAGTCTTTTATTTTCCTTTTAAAAAGCCTTTTAGATTGTGGGGGTGTGTTTTTCTAGGTTACTTACAGTTTCACATTAAAATATCAGCTTGATTATGAAAAAAGCTGTTCTTACATACAAATAAATAAGTTTACCTGAAAATATGACAGGATTGTGTGATGATCAGAAATATTTAGTGAAGGTTATCTGAATTCAGTGGAGATATGACCTAAATAAATATTAACATATTTCATCCAGTGGGTATAGTTTCTAGCTCTACAGATACCCCACAAATGAACATGACAATCCGAAAACTTCCAGGGTGTGATTGAAAACCCATTGATAGCAACTAGAAATAGGAACATTGATTTCAGTCACCTTTGTGTCTGACAACTCCCTCTGTCCTTTCTGCAGTCACCTGTCATGTTACCAAAATAAAAATGCAGATTCAAAATGATTATGGTATTGAATGAAAATAACTTATTCATACTTGTCTGTAAAGCATCAAGCTCATTACTGGTTATCAGTAAACATTAATGGTAATGACAAAGGCTGACATGATTCACAAGTACTTTTTACAATAAACTGTTCCCAAAAAATATATTTTAAAGATACTGGTAACTCATTAGTTTTTATCCACAGTAGTAATTAATTTACAGTGACTATGTTTTGTTAACTTCAGGGCATCTTTAATGAGTACTTCTAATTTTGTAATTTGCAACCTTCACAGAAGCTAGAAATTACTTCAGCTTTTTGAGAAATCACTTAATTATTAAAAGGTTTTTGTTTGCAGTTCAAATGAAGTGATGGTATCAAATAAGGTCACATCAGCTCTTGGAGAAACTGCACGATCTGTGTAAATTTAATGAATGCAGTACATGCTAATAAACTGCTCAATGACTTGTAGAGTTTATTTTTTTATTAGATTAAGGTTCTATAGCATAAAAAGAACACTCAGTGATTAAAGAGATAAAAAGAAACTTCTAATGAAGGAGTGTTATATCATTTTATAATGAAGTACAAATTAAATATTCAAGAGAGGGATCGGCTTTAGAGTTGTGATTGTTTTGATTAAATATGCAAATTCAAATACATTTAAACAAAATTGGGGAGGATTTACTAAATAATGTAGTGAAAGAGATTTTCCAGGTGGGAATGGAATTTGCTTTAAAAAACTTGTAACCAGACTGGTTTGGGTATTTGTAAGGAAGTGTGAGTGCAGTGGGATGCCTGGTGGGAGTGAGTGAGGAGTGACAGGGGTTTCAGGACTTGGCAAATTGCTCTAAGAAGCTGCTTGATGTGTTCCTGCTCCTGTAGCTGCCACACCTGTGCCGTGCCCCTGGACTGCCCCATGCTCAGGTCATGTACTCCCTCAAAAGGGAGAGTCACAGCTGAGCTGATGTGCCACCACTTGTGTCCTCTCCGTGGTTTTAAGTTGCTCTCCTGGCTCTCCCAGTGTGGAAAGCCTGTTTTCTGTTTGTTTGCTCTCTGGTGCTACTTTGACCTTGTTGAACATAAATTCTCAGAGATTTAGGGCCACAGTGATAACGATGTGCAAATAAACATTCAAAATCAACAGTGTGAAGTGCTTAGAGCTTGGACAGATTGTCCACGTAAGCCACAACAACTGAAGATCTCAAATGGAGTTTCCCTTCCTTTTCTCCTCTCTCCCCCAGTAGATTCTCTGCATTCATTTAATGTTCCTGTCATCTCTCCTCTGGTTTGCTTAGCTGAGGTCATGGGGTATGCTGATTTTAGTCTTTCAGCTCTGTAAGTGTTTGCCTTGGCACTGCTATTGTCCCTTTGGACCCTGATTTTTTTTTATGGAATTTTACTACCTTTTGGCAGTGGTGAAGGAACAAGGAACCCTTTCAAGAAGAGGAATCCCACTAAGCTCTTCTTGGGGCTGTACCAAATACATGAACCTCCTCAGGAAATTCAGGAATAAAGAGCCCTTTCTCTTTTGGAAGGAAGCGTTAAAAACACACTGAAGTGGGCTCAGAGCTCTTTGGAAGGGAAATTCCAGTTGCTGTGTTCTCTTCCTGAAAGACTGTTCTTGCAAAGTAAACCAGCAGGACTAGAACCTCAAGAAATTCTTCCAAAGCAAAGCATACCTTTTGCCTTGTTGAGACTCCAGCAACCATGGAAAGTGCTCCCTAAGATACATTTCAAAACTTCCTAAGGCAAAGTCTGAGACCTTTTGGTAGAGTTTGGCAATTGATGCTTTTACAGCATGACATGCAGGTTGCTATTTATTGTGTCCCAGTGATGAAAACATATGTTATTTTTTACAACTGCATATGTATATTTTGAGATTTGGCAGGAAATTGAGATTATTGCTGGTAATTTCCACTGCTTGCCTGTCACAGGTAAATTATCTTCATGGGCAACAGGAAAAGTTGCTGAATTTTAACCATGGTTTAGGAAATTAATCGAGATTTTCCTTGCAATTTGTACAAGCAGGTTAATCATTAAGTATTACTGATTGCAGCCACAGTATGCTCAGAGATAAAACATTTTACTTCAAACCATTCCATGCGGTTGAAAAAAGTCTTTGAAGCTCTTTTATCTTGAGACTTCTTGCCAAGACCATGGGTGATAATTTGAAAAAGCTCTACTGATTTTTAACTTTTGTATGTATTTTGTATGTATTAATAGCAGCGCTGGAAAGCTAGAAGGGTGCTATTCAGTGTGGTTAAAGCCTGAATAAAGATTGCTAATGACAGCAAAAAATAGCTGCAAAATCCACAGGGGAAATGTGTGAAGCTGCAAGGAGCTAACCCCTCAATTGCTATTCCTTCTTGTCTACAGGAATTTTATTAGATGAAGAACAGGCAAATCTAAAAGGCTTCTCAAATTCCCTCTGAGTAGAGTCTTTGAGAAAGTACATTTCTTAGTATTAAAATACTAATTAAAAAAAACCCTAAAATTTTTTATCTGACTGAAAGGTATTTGTTCAGAGTAATTAATTAGTCTTTCCTGTACACTTCTGATGTGAGATTTATGCCATCTCAAGTTTTTTCTCTTGGAAAACCATCCAGCTATTCACAATAGCTCCAACAGAATCATTAGAGCACCAGGGGTGCATGAGTGAAAGATTTGGGGGGAGGTAGAAGTGGTCAGATTCAAGTAGATAATTGGTCTAGAAGGGAAAGAAACTGCAAGAAATTCCATTGTTTAAAATATAATCAGGGAAGAATTATAAAAACCACCCTGATGCTTTTTGTAGCAATTAATTATGTTTATTGTTTAGTATTCATGCATGCAGTTCAGAGTAGTGTTTAGTGTATGAATAGCGAAGCCCTTCATTCCTTGGCTGAAGATTTTGCATATTTTAGGGAGCTGAGAATCCAGACTTCCAAGAGATTCCAGGAGAGCTTCATGTCATTTAAAAGTCCCACTTCAATGCCTGCTACCTACATTTCTATTTGGTTTTTTTTAACAACTTACCTCTCCCTAAATGCAATGAAATGTTTGGATAAAAGAGACTTCTTGCTGGATTGTAATCCCACTGGCAAAGAACACTGGGAGGGAGGAGGGACATTGGCCTGCCCCAGATGTGACTGGCTGAGCATGTCAGGATTGTACTTTCTGCCTCTTAAAAGCATTGCCTCTGCTTCCACTTGGCAAGGTTTCACAGCCTGTATCTAAGGTCATGCTCCTTGTTGAGTGCTGCAGCTAATTTTTGTGGATTTTAGGAGATTTTTGCTTGGAAATAATATGGGTTTGAAACCATTTAATGCAGCTTAGCAGTTCTGTATTGATAGCTAATTAATTGATAGAAATTAATTAGTCTTTGGACAAAGACTGACAGTGTCTGGGAGAAAGGAGTGGCCACTGGAATTGATTAATTAGTTCTTATTCAGGTAGTGGGTAATTCTTAATTGCAAACTCTGTTAAAGACAATCTCAGGTTGTTTTTTGAAAGCATCTTATTTCATTATAAAGTAAAATCAGAGTTCCTGATAACTGAATCAATGCTAAAATTATAGATTACTCTGGTTTTCTGAATTTCAGTTCCTAGAAATTTGCTTGGAAATTCAGCTTATTGCAGACTGTGAATTTTTTGGCTCAACTTGTTGTCAAGATGGCATTGAGACCTAACTCTGAAAATCCCACAAGCGATTTGGTGTTCACTTGCTGGCCTTGGCTCAAGGCTATCCCTGGTTGGAATGAGCAGAGTCTGGGCAGAGTACACAGTCCATGTGAATTGTGAATTGCCCTGTCCTGGGCTAAGTTATGACACTCTCTACATCTTCCTTGTCTTTTATGATACAAATTTAGGCAGTGTACAGTGAGTAACTCTGAAACAATTTATAGCTGGATGTCCATGCTGTACAGAGAAATGACTTGGACTGAAAGCAGGCGTTGTGTGAGCACAGCCTTGTGGTACTTCACATTTAATCTTTATTAGGAGATGTAGCTGGAACATTTATAAGTAAATGTTTGACAAACTTATTTTTGTTAGATCGTTTCACTGGATTGCCCACTTAATGTGATATTTAGAAAGACAGGACACAAATGTTGTTTCCAGATTATTTATTCTTGTGCCAGATCAATTGCATATTTATTTTTTAATATTTATGACTGTCTCAGTTTTGCCCTGGTTCTGATAATGGTTATGTTTATTTACTCTAATGGTCTTCCAAGTTCTGGACACAGAGATGTGCTGAAGTCTTTTCAGCTCCCTTTTTAACTCTACAGCAGGTTCCTGGGCTAGCTCCCTTTCCACAGAGCTCTGCAAACCAGGGCTCTGTCTCTTCTCCCAGCATATGCTGAATGCAATTAGGCACCAGTTCAGGAAAAGCTTTGTAAACATTCTGAATTCATGCCACATTTTCTGGTCTCAGGAGCTGCCAAATGCCTAAATGCTGTATTCAAGCCAGATGTCTAAATATATGAAATGAATGACTGAACAAAGTGCCTCCTTAGTAGAGCATATGCCTATAGGGTGGACAGATCTGAGGGGCCTGAGATCAGCTCCAGAACAGGATGTTCTGCCAGCCCACATCCCTGGCCACCAGGAGGGAAACCAGAATATGATCCCCTGGATGAGTGTACAAGGAAGGAGCACCCTTGCTCTCATTTTTTGCTCTCTTAGTATGAGGTACCAAGCCTCAGGAGTCTCTGCTGACAGTATCATAAAGCGAACTCTGTCACTTCTCAGTGAGTACACCTGCCTCTGGGACACCCAGGTACTTGTTCAGCAGGATCAAACAGTTTGGGGACATCTGGGCTTTCACCTGAGCAGCATCCACTCAACCATTATGAATGAGCTGCCTTGATCTTGTTAGGAAGCTTACATAATACAAGATACACAGAAAAAGAGCTGCTATCTAAAATAACTCATGTAGTTCACCGACTTTTAAGTTTGCCAAAGTGGTTTTCTCTTTCACTGAGAGCAGAAAGAGGAAATGAGAAAAGAAAGCAATAATTATGACTAATGTTGTGTACTCTAGCTCGGTTGTGGTAGTGGGCAAAACTGAAATCTGTTTGAGCAGGTAGAGTATCCTACATAAAAAACCTATTATAAGAGTAATTTGTGATGAAATTGTTCACACAAAAATTTTCATTAGGCAGTCTCCGTCTTCATCACTCCTCAAAATGAAGTCCTTTCATGGTCCTTTCTCAGCCATGTTCAAAGTGAAGTGTAAGATGCATTTATATTCATCCTCTTCATAGAACCTGAAACTTCAGCCATCTGAAAAAGCTGCTTGGCTTCGTTTTTTTGTTATGACAGGCTGCCTAGTTTGAGATCTGGGTAGTGCATGTATGGTCTGGCATGGACTGTGCAGAACCTCAGAGAAAAAGTCTTGCAAGGTATAAAAATTGCACCAGGTGTTACTGTTTTGAATGTCCTATAAATAATTTTATTAATGAACTTGAGAACAGCTGAATTGATCCAGGCAGAGTGCGATGAAAGGCTACAGGTAATGTAGAAACTCTGTAGTAAAGTGTAATGGTTTTATGTTTGCTCAATTTTATTTGCTAAATTTAGTGCAGTGGTTTGATTGTTTTTTTTGCTGTGAGATAGGACCATGAGAGAAGCAAAACAGGCCTAAACTTAAAGGTTATAAAGATAGATGTATTAAAAAACACTAAAAGAAGAAAATGAGAATTAAAATGAAACTTTTAAAACATTCCTCCTCCCCCCAAGTGTTTACTTTCTTACAAACAATGTAAAGAGACAAAACTTAGAACTTTAGCTTAGCACTACTTATAAAATAGTTTTTCATTAGTCTTTTTTAGAGAGAGAAGTTTCTCCTGATTTGTTGTGGTAACTTTTTATTAGAAAAAACTGTCTACTTGTGACTTTCAACTGTTATAAAAGCAGCTTCTTGGGAATTTTTGTAGTTGTGGACTTTTTATATTACGTAGCTTTTCCCGCGTGGCTACATATGGGCTATGGACTTATGCGTACTGGGGTGTTATTTTAAAGATATACAACTTTCAAGGAAAAGGATTCTCATCTTAAGGAACAGAGATGTCTTTTCATTTCTTTACTGGTATAGTTTATTATTTACTGGTGGTGTTATTTATTTCTGTTTAAACATCTTATGGGATCGCAAGATCACGGCTACAGATTTAATATTTACTTAGTTAATTACAGATACCTTTGCGTAAATTTACAAATCAGAATAATAATCTCCCCAATTTATATTTTTATGATTTAAAGGGATATTTTAGTATATTACAGTTTGTTACTGCAGCTTACAGAAGACTTTTCAGCTTGGACACTATCAGGACATTATATAAAGTGTTCCTGGGTCACAAAGTTCCTCGGTGGTTAAACAATATGTCAGTCTCTAAAAATTAGCCTCTAATATGGGCTTGTCTCTTCTACAAAAGATTAACAGGTTCTTACAGAGCAGTATTCTTCTTTAACTAAAAACCAAAGTGTGTTAATCTGTGATATAAGGTTAAGTAGCAATAGTAATTAATGGTAAGGCAAGGTAATAACTCTCCAGTCCAACTTGTGTATAGTCCAATGAGTCTTGAGTGGTTATTCTCCTTTGTAACAATTCCAGTGTGTTTGCATGTCCCTTTATGTGTCCCTGCTAGGTGTGGCAGTGTGGAGGAAGCGTTGAGGTGCTGCCTTGCTCCAGGATTGCCCACATCGAGCGAGCGCACAAGCCGTACACGGAGGATCTGACCGCTCACGTCCGGAGAAACGCCCTCAGGGTGGCCGAGGTCTGGATGGACGAGTTCAAGAGCCATGTCTACATGGCCTGGAACATACCCCAGGAGGTGAGTCACACACCACTGCTTCCAAGCTTTGGCTTTTGGGTTTGGCTCCTACCAAGACCAGCCTTTGGCTTTGGATGCTTTTGGTTTTGGTTCCAACCCTGAATTTTGATTTTTCTGGTAGGATTTTATTTCTATGTATGTATGTATTTATGTCATAAGGTATATGCCTATACATACACAATTGCATATAAACATATATATGTAGGTGTGTCTCATTCTAGAATATTTTTTTTTTTGTCTTTAGGTTCCTTAAAAATTAAATTCTTGTCGAGTTTATTCTCATCACTGATGACTCTTCATGGATATTTTAAACTAGTAGCTGCAGAAATATGTGGAAAAAGCCCATCAAATTTACATTGCACATCTTGATCTGAATTTGAGTCTCCTATTTTCCATCACAGAGAGCTGATCCGCCAGATTTGTGAGGAGAGATATGCCAGGGGGTGTTGACATCTATTGATGCAAATGTGGGGTGTCTGATAAGTATTTCACATCAGAATGAGGGTGGCTGGTGGATGTCATGACACGTTGCAGAATCTTGCTGCAGCTTCCCACTGGATTTCTCCTGATTTCCATGGATGAGCACTGCTTGGTCCATTGTATTGAAGACGCAATGTAAGATGGCCAACGTCAGAATTCAGTTTGATTTTAGCTGTTCTTCATTTCTGTAGTCAGTGGTATTTAATCTGTGAACAGCTAAGAGCTAAAGGCCTCAGAGCAAGGGCACTGTACTTACTCAGGATCTGTGTGAATAGATCATTTCCACCTGGAAGCTGGGAAGCTTGGCTCTATTGAATTTGGAGTTTGACTCAGAGTACAGCTCTCATCATTACAGCAAGAGCAAACAGTCTAGACTTAAATTAAAGGGCAGATTAGTTTTTCTTTAATAAAATCTCTCTGATTTGACAACAGTTCAAAGAAACTGGTTTTGCTACAATTTCTGTGTCAAGGAAAAAAATGCTGTACTTCTCCTTTAGTTTAATGAGAAGAAAATGTTAGAAACAAGAAATCAGCTAAATGCATAAATGCTGATGTTGGTTCAGCTGCTCTCTGTAGCTTCTTGCATCTCTTGTGATTACAACTAGATAATTTTGGTAAAGTGGGGAAGTCATTGTCCTATTTTTAGGTTGCAGCATTAGCCACATAATTTGCTATGACCATGAAAAATATCCTCAATAACCTGATATAGGAGGGGACTTTTCTGAAAGTCCTGTGTTCATGGAATCCAGGCTGCTCTCTATGTGTCCCTGTTTTGAGTAGTTGCACAGCGGTCCATACAAGAATAAAGACATTTCTGCACTGGATAGGGTTGCTTATTTTATGTTAAAGCAATTCCAAATGAATTTTATTTGCCATTAGCCTGGTAGATTTAAATTTCAGTTTCTATTTCATATTGTTAATTATTTTCTTGAAGATTGGTCGATCTTCATTGATTGATCCAAGTTTTAGTTTTTTGACTTGCAAACATAAGATTAACACAAAAGTTAGAAATTTCTTTTGCTAACAAGGATGTACAGTACTATACACTGATTTGCATCATATTCATTGAGATGTAATATTGGTGTTGCTTAATCTTGTGTAAATTTGGGATCTGAATGCAATTTGAGATCATAAAGAATGCAAAGATAAATTGCAACTGGACAACTACAGGAGTAATTCTCTGAAAGCTGATGAATACTGGTAATGGACTGTGTAGGTAAAAGAAATGTATTTAGTTACAATATTCAGGACTTCCCATGAAATGTGTTGTTCTAAAATGTTAAATACTGATTTTTTTTCATGGAAGAATTCCCAGATACCTGAGAAGTCAGATGTTTCCAATGGTTTTAGTCTTTGGGAGCTAATAAAAATAATAAAAAGGAGTCAGACTAATTATTCAGAGCGCTGTGGCTGCTCTCATGGGATCTCTGTGAGCTTCTCTCTGAAGTACTGAGGGCTTCAAATGGAGACTTCCACTGCCATGGTGACTTCTGCAGCATTGACACTTGGATAAATAGATTCAGAAAAGCACTTGAAATCCAGGGTGGAAGATTCTTCAAGTCCCAGAGTAAAGAACTGTGCTTTCCATGTGTTCTGCCTCTGCTTTGCTTCTGTTTGTTGGGTTGTTTTGTTGGTTTTTTTTTTTTTTTTAATCTCATCATATTCTCAGCTTTGAGGAACACACTCTCTTATTGGTGGAGATAAAGGAAGTGTGCTACATGTGAGCTATTTTCCTTCTCCAGCTGCATGAAAGGATGTGATTACTGAAACTCTTTCTTATGAACACACAGGCACTGGTGCCTTCAGGTTTGCAAGAGAAAGTATTTGGGAGGCAGTGGACCAATTTAGCACTTGATCTCAGGAATGCCTCCCTTTCCTTCACACAAATGGCAGATACACTGGCAAGTGCAGCCAGAGTGGTGCATGAGGGGGGTCTGTTCATAAATTCCATTGATTGTCTTTCAGCATCCTACAGCCTCTTTATTTAGTCCCTTGCTGCAAAATTCAGGGGAAAAAAAGCCAATTAAGGAGTAGTCCCACATAAAGTTTTACAAATTATGTAGGACTTGAGAAGGGGAGTCACCAATTTTAAAATCGTTATGTCTGATCTGTGTATGCCAGATCCCAGTTTCATACTTTTTAGCATACTTTGCCCATGTGGAAGTCAAGTTTACTTAAGTTAGAAAATGCTTCAATAATAAAATATACTTGTTCCATATTAGCATTAATTCAGTTATGCTTTGGGATGCAGCGGTTGCTTCAGCAGCTCCGAAATGTAGATACTTCTACAGATACCTTTTTGTTGTGTAATTAAGAAAATTCAGTGCTTTCAATATTTGGGGTTTTTTTAAATCTTGTCTCGCAGCTGACAAAATCTTTGGGGTGTTTCTGGCCCAGTAAAGGCAGTTGTTTAAGGAGATAGATGATAAGATTTCCCTATGAAAATGTATTTATCCTGTGTTTTGCTCTGAGGCAGAAGTCATGGAGCACAGTGTGGAGCAAAATGTCTCATTTTACTTCCTGTCAAGAGCAGCCACAGATTTACACTTAGATCCCTCTCTAAAAATTTCTGCTGTGTGATTTTGATGTGATAAATTATTGATTTTTATATACAGGCCCTTTATGAAAGTCGTGCTTTGTGATCTGCTCTTATGAAAAGTAGAAACTAGGTTAGCCAGAAATGTAAAGGAGAATAAAAACTATGGGAGAGAATATTCAGCAATTGCTTTTAACAAAAATAACAAACTTCTCTTTTTACATTACAAAAGAACTTTAATAAGTGCTGTTTTAGAAAGGTGAGCAGAGTTTCTGCTCTTTGCAGTAACCCAGACTTCAGAAATGGCCAGAAAGTGCCATGCTCTAATGATTAGGCCACAGTGGGACACCAGCAATGCCCACGTTTCTAGGGTAACTTGCTACTTCCTGCCAATTCCTTTTGGATTTGGAAAGTGCCAGGAAGTTAGAGACCAGCAGGAATATTCATTGGAAAATGGATCTAAACCTCACTGGAGTCAGCAGGAGCAGTCCCATTCACCAAAGCAGGCTGTGAAGAGACCCTGCCTTGGTGACCTGTATCATATTTAACTGGGACACTTCTGGGCACTGTGTGGGTAGCAGACTCACTTCACAGCCAAAACCTGGTTATTGTCATAGGTCACAACCACATCTGACTCCTGGGGATGGTGCCGTGCAGGGCCAGGAGTTGGGCTTGATGATCCTGACAGGCTCCTGCCAACTCGGTTCATTCTGTGATTCTGTAGGGAGGGAGGTTCTGGGTGTTTAGTTTACATGGAAGTGTATCGCTGATGCCTCTCTGGCTTTTTCTGCCCTTTGTTTCACATGCAGGACTCTGGAATTGATATTGGTGATATTTCAGAGAGGAAGGCTCTAAGGAAAAAGCTCCAGTGCAAGACCTTTAGGTGGTATCTTGTCAGCGTGTATCCAGAGATGAGAATGTACTCGGATACCGTCGCCTACGGGGTGGTAAGGATCTTGTTTATATTTCCCATTGTACAAACATGGGGGAGAAAGGTGTAATAGTGGAAGTAATTCCTAAAGACAATGCCTGACTCAAAGTTAAAGAATCAGATCAATTTGGAGTCACTAGTTAAATAATACATTAGACTGATTAGTTGACAGAGGCAGCTGCTCTGCTGTTATTTGTGCTGAGCTATCCTGAACATTACTTTCCTCCCTGATTTTTTGTTGTTTGTTTGCTTCATGGCTTCACAGAAATACTCAAGGTATGATTTTGCAGACACATTGGAGCTCACAGGCTTGTGGCAGCAGGGAAATTCACAAAATAGACTCAGTATTTCAACTGCAACCTTCTGAAGATTGTAGCCAGATCTTAATCTAGAATTATGGAGTCATTTAGGATAGAAAGACCTTTAGTATCATCAAATCCAACTGTTAAAGGCTGATGCTTTCCCTTATTAAGCTTTTAGCCATTTAAGGGAAATCCTGATCCAGCCTAGAACAGGTATCCCAGTCAAAGACTAACACTCCAAGCTAACCAAATCTCACATAGCTAACCCATGTATAAAGCACCAATAGAGAGGTTTGAGAATTACATTGCATCCAACAGAAAGTGCAGCTAAATCCATGCATTTTGGGCTCGTCATTGCTTGTGGGACAGTAGTGCCCTTGTCTGTGTTGCAATCACGCTTGAGTTGCACGGTGCTAATTAAGGCAGAAGCAATTCTTGCCCCTCAGAACTGGCAGGGCCTCAATCAGAGAAAGCAGGTGTGTATGGCATGGAAGATGAGCAGAGTAAATTAACACAGGCCCATAATAAGGTAGTAGACCTAGGATGTCCTTTTCAAATTCTCTTCCACCGTCATTTTCACAAAAATTGATTCCTGTGAATTAAATTTTTCTTTCTGCATGACAGTCCTAATTAGAAAATGCAAGAGCAGATCATAGAGATGAAAGGTTTGTCTTCAGACATTCCTCCTCAGAAAGAGAACTGAGCTGTGCAGTCAGCCAGTATGACTCTGGAAGAGCCCTGAGGGTGCCACAGAGCAGCTCGCTGTGTTTTTACAAATGAAGGGATTTTTTGTACATCCTGTGAAGTTCTGTGGCCCCTCTGATGATAAGTTAAAATAACCATGCTGGTTTTTCATACAGTCATACAGGAAAAGTATTTCCAGCAAAGGTTTAGGTCATTGCTAAATGCATGAGATAATGCTTACCTTCCAGACCAGTTCAGAACAATGCCAAAATCTCACCTGTGTGCAAGGAGCCTCTGCCATACGCCATGGAATTGCCCTCAGTGATCTAACCAAGTGTGGAGTTTCCTGAGGAGAAGGAGGCATAGCAGCTGACTAGTGCATGGTTCTGCTTGTAGGTGGCTCTGGATAAAAAAGTCTTTTCAGGTAGAAGTGATAGCAGTATAAATAAAGGAGGGGCAGTGGAAGAGCTAAAGTACTCATCTCAGGATCAACTCCACATTGTGCAAGTCAAAATGAAAATCAGCAACAGTGATTTTATACTCTGCTGAGAGATTTTCATCAACCAAAAAGAGTGAGAAGAGTTTTTTTACAGAAAAACTGAATGCAGTGGTCAGCCTGGAGAAGAGAAGGTTTCAGGGAGACCTTAGAGCAACCTTCTAGTACCTAAAGAGGGCTAAAGAGAGCTGGAGAGGGGCTTTTCATGAGGATGTACAGTGATAGGACAAGAGGGAATGGCTTTAAGCTGGAAAACGACAGGGTTAAGTTAGATATTTGGAAGAAATTCTTTACTCTAAGGGTGGTGAGGCACTGGAAGAGGTTGCCCAGAGAAATCATGGGCTCTCTGTTCACCTGGAGGTGTTCAAGTCCAGGCTGGATGGGTCCTTGAGTACCCTGGTCTAGTGGAAAGCATCCTAGCCCATGGCAGGGGGTTGGAATGAGATAATCTTCAATGTGTCTTCCAACCCAAGCCATTCTGTGATCCTGTGATTTAGGTGCTGCCTGGTAATGCACATGATTATCATCAGCTGAGAGAGATGTGAGGAGCAGGCCCAGTTTGTACCACCACAAAGGAAGCAGTGGACAACAGTGACAAGGGATAAAGAGGGAGTGCTTTGTGGAATACACAGCTCAACTGTTTTATGAAATACTGTTGTGTGACACGAGATGAAGTGCCCCTATCCTTTTAGTAAAAGAATCACATGGATGTCTAATCTTCTCTTGTGGCTGCTTTGCTGTTTGCTTGCACATCTTACAGCAGAGAAAGGTATGATATTTCAAAGCAAGTCAGCTGCTTTCTGATTCTCTGAATGCTTCCATTCATCAACTCCTTTTTTTTTTTTTTTTTTGTAGAAAATAGAGATACTGCTGCTATAGCATTATCATCAATTTTAAAAGATCCTGAGTAGCTGAAGAAGCTGTCTGAATGGGGGTAAAGGTTAGGATATAGGCACCTACAGAGGCACCCCACATATTTATTTCCTGAATCATACATTTCCTCATGTTCTGTTAGAGTTAGGGAAATAGTTGCATCATTCAGGTCTAGCTTATGCTGTGGCATACAGCTAGGGTTGGGGTTGGTGGCAGAGTAAATATTTGGGAAGCAAATCTCTTTCTGAATTGTGCATTACCCTCCTATTTAGAAGAAAGCAATGTCACTGGGCCAAAAGCTGTTGTATTCAGAGTAATAACAATTATTTCTGGGTTTCAGCACAGGGAATTGTCTGTTAAATTTTGGATTGTTCTTAAGATTAAGTCTTAGGAAGGCTGAAATTGCATTACTCAGGTTAAGTGTTGGTTGCCACAAAGCCACGAGATTTTGTAAAGTGATTGTTCCTGAGAATCTGGGCCTCAGATTTTGAAACAGCATTATTAGTTAACAGGTCAGTGGCTGTTTTGTTTCTGTTTTTTACTTCCTTTATTATGGAGATTCTTGTGGAAAAGTTTATAACATTAGCACTAGGACAAGCATTAGGATTGGAGTTTATGGAAGAGGTTTTGAAAACACAAAGGTAGTGATAGACCCAGGCATGAATTAATAATGAGGCTAATATTTATCATTGGTTTGGATAGAGAGGGGTGCTTTGACATTTGTTTGTGATTAGAGTCGTGGCTATGGTTACATTATGAATAAGAAATAGAAAACTTTGAGAG
Organism: Cettia cetti; assembly: GCA_013401135.1. Lineage (NCBI taxonomy): Eukaryota > Metazoa > Chordata > Aves > Passeriformes > Sylviidae > Cettia > Cettia cetti. The sequence goes on from VZUI01053871.1 coordinate 102,822, forward strand.
AGGAGATTTTATGTAATTCTCAAGGCTTTAATTCTTGAGAGTAATGCCAGTATTGATACCTAATGCATATTTTCTCTTTAATGTCGAGATGCATCCTGCCCATTACTGGATGTAGTTAGGTTTGGAGTTGGAAGTCTTGTAGAAATGAGTTGATGGTTTCAATTTTATTCACTGCCAGGCTTCACCCTCTGTCTTGTCCACTCGTCTTAGGTACTAGTGCAGTTCTAGGCTTCCTTTCTAAAGATAGGAGTTTGTTTTCCTTAAAGGGAGGCCCCTGTGCAGAGCTGACAGAACTGCCCAGTTAATCACAGGTGGTTGCAAACCACAACTCCCCTCCATCAGGCAGTTGCCTCCCCTGGGTATGCAGTCCACATCTTTGTCCTCACACTCTGAACAGGCCTCCCAGCTATCTGTGCTCATTAATTTAGCACTTCACTTTCAGAAAACTCTGTCTCAGCGTTGCCCAGGTTTTTCACAGGGCTTTGTGCTGACCAGGGCCAAGTACTTTGCAGTCTGTTCATTGCTGTGCGTGGGTTAGCCCAGAATAATCAGGGGAGCTGGTGCATAACAATTGCCCTGAAGTCTCCAGGTGTCAGCTGAAAGCAGTTTTTTGAATTATTTCTGGAAATCAGAAGGCTCCTGAGTGATTCTTAAAAGCTGTTTAATACCTCATCTATCTTTCTCAGCAGGATACATTCAGGTTCTCTATACACTGTGTACCAGAGACTAAATACTTTTAAAACATATATCAAAAAATTACTGCTAGCTCTGAAGGCTTTTTGAAATACACTCTGCCTGAAACTTTGTGCAACATTACTGAAATCAATATGGTGCTAGATTATCTGCAAGGAAGAATTTAGTCCAGATGCTTTCTCTACAAGATCTTTGATGCAGCATATTTTAATTTTGCATATTTCCTTCCTCAACTACATATCATTTATTTTTACAAATAAAAGAAAGTAATCACACCATCTTTTTCTCATGTAAAATTTGCTTGATTTCTTTTTCTTTCTGTTTATTTTAGCTGCAGAATTCCCTGAAAAGTGATTTGTGCCTTGATCAGGGGCCAGACACAGAGAATATCCCAATCATGTATATCTGCCACGGAATGACACCACAGGTTAGTCTGTCTAATGATCTCTGATTTTGCTGCTGCTGTTAGCAGATTGTGTGGGAGGAACCATCTTGTACCTGTCATTGTTTTCCTGCAACAATCCCTTGGTAAGATGCTTAGTAGCTCTTTTATGGAGAGACAACATTATTTCTGCTGTAAATGGAGAAGCACTGGTATAATAATGCTTTGACAAGGAAGTTGATTTATTCATTTTGAAAGAATTTAAGGAATATGAGAGTCAGCACTGACCCAGATTTGCTGATAAAAGCTTTCATTTCTGATCCTTAACTGTGTATGTCATATGAATGAAGCAATGCATTCTAAAACATTTTGCATACACACATAGGTATACTCAGAATTTATTTATGCATTATCTGGAGCAACATGGTTTTTTACTTTATATATTTACTGTGTCATTTCCACAAATCTGAAATGCACAGCCACCTTCTTCTCACCATACAGCTGTGTCAAATTCCAAACCCTGTTCTTGTGAAAGCCCCTCCTCTAAACCTCCATTTTTTTTCCTTTCTCTGTTGTTGTCCCTTTACTCTAGTATGTGCCAAAGACTCAAATTACCAAAACCTTTCCATTTTCCTATATAACAGCTGGATTTACTAACTTGGCAGACAAGAGGGTTAGGACCTGTGTCTCCCCAACTAAGAACATGGGCTTAGAGTAAAAGGGTTTTGAGACAAATCTCGACAGGAAAAATAATGATGCATGGCCTAGAAAACGCTTGTCAAAGACAGATGTGCAGATTATTTGACCTTAAAAATAACATATGCAAAAATGACATAAAGGAAATGGATATACTTGTGGGAGTGACTGGAGAAACTGAAAAATCCCTCCAGTTTGAATGATTTTTTTTAACCCAAATTTTATATTTGCTTTCTCGAAAGGACCCTATAACACTCCACCCAATGGAGTTATGGAATGAGGTTTTAGCCAGTAGTTGTCAGTTACCTGATTTGACTATATGGCAAATGAGTCCTCACAGTACCTCAGAAATAAACACAGAGCAGCAGGGTGGTCTTGTCCCCTGTGCCTGGACCTCACAGTGAACTGGGGACATGAGTTTGGAGCGGCAGATACAATTCTCTATTTCCCTGCCAGGCTGCACATGCTGCAGCTCTGTTCTGCACTGGCTTCCTTTAACACTGATCACTGGTGGCATCGTGCTTGAGTACATTATGAACGATGAAGGCAGAAATATCTGAAAATCCCATCCATCAGCCTCACTCACTGCCTGGGCTGTGCCTTATTTGTCACATAATGATGTGGGAACCACTGTTCGCCTGCAGGAGGTTTGCAAGGCAGTCCTCAGTGTCTGCAAAGGAACTGTGCAATTCACCCCTGAGCCAGAGCCATTACTCCTCATCCCCTGGGAGGGCACCATAACTCTCCTGGCACATCATCTGTGCGAGCAACACACTGCAGGCATGCCTGGAAATTCCAATTAGAAGCTTTAATTAGAGTTGAGAGACAAACAGCAATAACAAAAGTCACTTCAATTAGCGTGGTTCGGTATTCACCAGATAAAGAACTACCTTTGAATGTCAGCTCAAGTTCTGTACAAATGAGATAGCAGCAAACAAATGACAGAGGGGAAAGAGGCAAGGAAAGCTTTTCTTGACAAGACTCTGCTCCTTCATAATTAAAATGTTCTGTCTCCTCCCCATTATTGTGTATTTCATTTTGTTACTAATGTTAAAAACAACATCCAAAAAGGCCAAATTTGGGTAAGATCCCAGCAATGACTGAGAACTTTTTCAGAAGAGAATTAGACTTTTTCTGTGTTAGGGATTATGGCATTAAGAGGGAAAGAAGTAACTAACATCACTCAGCATACCTCTGTGAGATTTCCATTGCAATGTTGCATCTCTTGCATAAGCAGAGTTGCAGCCCAGCCACCTACTTCTTCTCTTGCATGTTGGAAATATTTGTATCAATATTCCTTTTAATCTCAGTGATCTTGCCAGCAGCCACAAAAGATACTGGTAAGATGTTAATTTTATTCTAGTAGTGATGAAATGCTGTATAAAGGGGATATTCTTCCCACCTGGCAGTCCTTACTAAAACAGATTAGTGCCCTGATTTCAGGTGAGTGATGCCGTTCTTAGCTCAGATGCAAAGTTGTTCCATTGTAGCTATTCCATTTGGAGTTTTATTGCTGCCACCACTTGGCACACTTGCATCTAGATGTGCAATAATATATCTGACTGCCAGAAACCACTCCCTCATATGCTGTTAAGTTGTTACTATTAGTTACTACTAGTCTCTCTTCTAAATTGGTTAACTTCCTTTTTTTCCCACCCCCCCACTAACTGCTTTCAGATGTTTTTGAATTTTCATCTTTTTGCACAAGAAGAAGCTTAGATAAGGTGTTTGACAACAAGGAATTGTTTTACAATCATAGGTACAGCTACTATTTCCTTTTAATATGCTTTATATAGGAAAGAAATCATCAAAGTCAATAGAAGGGGAACTGCATACCTGACATAAAATTCCATGCTCCATTTTTTTTTTTTAGGCAGTATCAAAAATATCGTGTGTAGCTTCATAATTAAAAGCAGTAGAAAATGGCAAGGAAATAGCCTAAAATATTGCAATGAAATGATCAGCAGTACATTTTCCCATGGTGTTTCAGTTTCATTTTAAATAGAATCAGGATTAGTGATGGTAGGACTTCCATGATTCAAATTTCCAAACATTTCTGCAATCCACTCTGTGTCTGCTGTAACCAACATTGGCATATTCACAGTTCATTCCTGCAAGTATCTTGGAGTTCTTTATAACTGTGTTTCAGATAGAGAAAGTGATGCAAACCTTATGTGTGGTTAAATACTAAGATGGAATGGAAAAATCAAAACATTAATCTGTCTATTTCTGTAATCCTCTGATACTACAAATGTGAAAGAATTCCTCACAGCAGAGTATTTGGCTTGGCCTGAAAAGACAGAAGGCACTTGAAAAAATACAATTTATGATTAGGTGTGTTTCCTACCCTCCCTCCATCTTCAGAGGCTGCCTTTCAGGGCAGCTGTATTTTGTCCTGGTCTCAGTAGCCTGGACACTTCAGGAGTTACCATTCACTGAGTAGAACACCTTGAATGTTCAACTGGTGGAAAAAACAGAAGGAGTGATGATACTGCAGTGCAGCTCCATAAATTTAAGGGAAGAACTGCTATTCTTTTACCTTTGGTAAGAATGAATTGATTATAAAATGCTGCTGTAAAATAATTAGAGTTTCTGTGGAGAGCTTCCTTGTCTAAGTGGTGGCATCTGAACAGCATGGCTGCCCAAGTAGCTCCAATCCTCTTGCTGAAGGGTGTTTCTCCCTAAGCATCACATCTTTCCATTCCTGCCTTTAGACACTCTCTGTCCAAACCAGCACTGTCATTTCTGCTCCACTTGTACAGCCCCACACAGAGTTTTGGCTTAATTCCCCAGGCTCGTCTGCAGGAACATCCCCATCACGGCTGAGCATCTGCTGCTGCTCCTCCAGCCACCACGGTAGCAGGCAGCTGTTAGATGTGCACAGACCAAGGCCATCAGGTGGTTTTGGTACCTCTGGTGTGCTGCTGGCCACTGTTTGTAAGGGACTTTCAGTGTCTGTGTTAGCCTGTCACATCAAGCCTCTCCTGCTGTGCAGCTGCTTAGCACCGCTGGACAAAACCCGGCTTCTGCAACTGTTGAAACAGCCAAAAAAGTAAATGCAGCATCTTAAAATAGTTAACTACAGGAGTTGAACCAGACTCCTACTACACTGCTTAGTGGTGGTAGAAATTGTGTTGCTTTAATCACATAAGAGATCAGTTCAGATGGAAAGCACAACAGCTTCCCATCAGAGTGATGATACAGGGAATCAGGAGAACTGGGACATGAGGTGGCTTGGCAGTGAGAGGAGATAAATGTGAAGGCAGAAGAACAATTCTGGCAAAACAGTACCTAAAACATAAAGTTTATGTGAGGTTCTGGGGGTTTTGCTGGGGTTTTTCTAAGTGGTTCATGTAGAAAAGGATAAAGGTACTGTTCTAATTCCTGAACTTGTTAAAGTAAAGCAACAATTCAGTCATACATTTAGGCCTTAGATGATCTATTTCCTGCTGTGCCCCTGTTCTGCATGGAAAAGATGGTTGTTGTAGTTGCAGTAAATATGCCCCAGGCCTGACTGCATTCTCTTCCTAATTCTGGGACCTGCCTGAGCCTGGATATTTGTTGTTGTTTAAGACTGTTGTTTAACCAAGCCTGTAATCTTGAAGGCAGGCTGATGACAGCATGTCACTTGCATTAAAACTGCTCCTGAGTGATAGTTTAGAAGATTCCTTTATGAGGATGAAATACCACATTATTAGAGACTTCATTATATAATAAATAAGTACATCAATCAATGAAGTGATATTTTAAGAGCAGATTTACCTTGAAAATTGCTTGTGACTGAGGGGATAATGGGCAGTTCTGTTCCTTTGTTGAACAGCTTCTGGCTCATATAATTCTCAATTTATAAGCAGTTAAACCCCAAAGCTCATCCAGTGATGTGAAAATCAGTAGAAACCAGTTAGATTTTGAGGAATTGAAGAATAGAATTGAATAGAAGTTGAGGACCAGGGTCAGAAGACTAAATGAGGAGAAAAGAAATCCAGGTGAGAAGGGACACCCATTTATATATTTCATATTCTTGAGAGAGATTGCAGAACTGACACCAGTGACTACAGCCCTGCCTGCTATGAATTATTGCATCTCCACTGAAGGCAGTGGAAGGGAGTCCTGCCAACACATAAAGCTGTGCCAGTTCACACTGTATAAGACTCTGACCTGAAAGCATAATGTATATTCTAAGCACAGTGCCTGAAGTACTGGGAGCAGTTGCAAAAAACTCCCAGAAACTTCTAAACTTCTAAGAACTCTTTGTATGGTTAATGAATGCTTCTTTTAAAGTGTTTATCATATATATTTTTATAAAAGCTATGTTTTCTTCAATCAAATCTTTTAGTGTGGTGATTGTTCATACACAGATGTTTTTCATATGTTTTAGGAAATATCTTCTGTTATTTAGGAGTTTGTTAAGTGTATGTATAAAACACAAAAGTATGGCTGACAGAGACCTTGTGCAAGAAAATAGTTAAACAGAAGGCCCCCACATGCAACAAGTGCTGATTGTCAGGGAATAAGGAAGAAAACAACAAAACCTGCAGATGGATCAATGGTTGGCCCTTCAGAGTTGAAAAATCACTGCCCTGAAGATGAAGTGTCTACAATAAAAACATTTCAGGCAGCCTTTTTTAGGCATTAAAAGGGAGCAGAGCAGCTCTCAGATACATGAAAACTCAGGGTTGGTGTTCACATTTGTCTTGGAGGCAAATGTTAGACACATTCAGCAGTTTTGCACAGGGCAGCCTGATCTGGCAGCACCAGTTCTTTCTGACATGGGCTGAACTGGGCAATCACCTGCTTGAGGATTATCCTTCCATGTGTGCAGACACACAGAGGGCTGTGCAGGACCTGGGCTGTACAAAACATCCAGTTCTATCCTGGTGCAGTCACATCATGAGCAGAGCGAGCGCTCACTGTGGCACTGTAGGGTTTGCAGTTGGACTGGATGATTTAAAAATCCTTTCCAGCCTAAATTAGAGAGGTTTCATTGCAGCTGAAGATCAGTGGTGTTGATTTTTTAGCTTGTGAGTGTGGATCTCAGGGATTTGCACTCTCCTCCCTTAGCCCAGCTAAAGTGAGTCTGTCATTATTCCCATGCAGAGAGGCAGCCTGGCTGGGCAGCCTGACTCCCAGGGTATGTGCTCCTTTTCTTCCAGGGACTGCACCTGACAGCTCTGCCAGCTCCTTGTTGTCCTTTGCCTTTTTCGTGAACTCTAAGCACTGGTCCTAACTCTAGCTTTTACTTTCTTGCTTGATTTCTGGGAGCAAAGGTATTTTTCCACAATAAATAGCCTTTTTCCCCCTTTCTTTTTTTTCTTTTTTTTTCCCCCCCCCCCCCAAAGTCTAGGTTGCTCAGTAATGAAAGATAAAGTAGAGAGTCAATGAAACTGCCTGGTAAGGATGGTTATCAGCATTAATAAGTTATTTTGTTTATTTTAAACATATTCTGTAAATTGCTGTGGCAATTAATGTCTTATGTAAGACATTCCTGCTGAGTAGTTTATTAAGGCTATTTATATTTCTGCTAATTTCTTTCAGTGCATAAATCCTGATTTTGATCATAGTAAAATTATTAGGGATTGTGACCTCATTTGCAAGGGAAGAAAAATCTGGTGTTAGTTTCTTGCTATCCTTTTCAAAGTCGAGTTTTTCTATGTATACCTGAGAAGATGAATTCAAAGCTGCAGCCTCTTTAGAATATATGACAGGTACATCAGGAAGTTACAGAGATGTTTCAAAGGCTTCCAAAACCAACCAGTCCTTCTTGGCCTAGCAGTGCAATGCTTTCTTCTCGGGGATGTGTTGTTGATGAAGACATTTCACATTGTATAATATTTTCATTTTTTAATCTTTTTCCTTAAGTTTGATTCTGACCATATAATAAATTCTCATTGTTTCCTTCAGTGCAGAGTTTCAGAGGGAGAATCTGCTAATCTGATTTCTGGGTTTGGAGAAGTTTCATACTGAGCCATTTGCCATGAGTGAATTTTTTCTGAAACTTGCTGTGGCAATGTTAAGTTTGCAGTTGGACTCAATCTTAAAAGTCTTTTCCAACCTGAATAGGAGAGTTTTTCATTGCAGGTGAAGATCCATGGTGTTGAATTTTTAGCTTGAGTGTGGATCTGATAGGTCTGAGGGATTTGTACACTCAATTCTGCAAATGGATATGAGGTCTTTATAAGAATAGGACAGAGACCAAGCTGTCTCTTCATTTTATGAAAGTATCAGGCATAATGAATGCCATTCTCTGTTCAGAGGGTAAAAGTCACTGGAATTCAAAAGAAGCAGCACAAGAGGTCCTTCTTTATGTTTCAGACCTGGGATAGGTCTTTTGTATGTGTTACACTTCACTGGTTGAAAACAAAAGCAGAGGAAAAAAGCTGTAGAACTGCATTATTCTGGATCAGAGGGAATATCTTCTACATCCCTCAATTTAGAAATAATGGAATGGATATTTCTGCTTATTTATTTTTGTGTTTGAAACCATGTAGTGTGAAAACATTGTGTGTGCCTGCGAGAATTGAGAGAACTGATCACTTGGAATTGAAACTCCAGCCATGGTGAAATGAGGGAGTTGAAAAATAATCGGGTTTTTTTCCAAAGAGTAACATTGATTTTCTCATTTAGAAACAGATAGGATTTTTTTAGTCTTGGAGAAATGGTTTTGTTTTGAAGAAATTTTATCTTTGTTTCAATAGAATGGTCTAGAATAAAAAAAGAACTTTAAAATGTCTTCTGAAATCTGTATTCTTCCCTAGTGTACAGGATCACTGCTGAAGGTGAGTGAGCATGAATGAAAAAGGAAAATACTATTGTAAGCTGAAATTAGTGATCTGGCCAAAGCACTAATCTTGGCATCCAGGTTTCAGAACCTGAGCTGAAGTTAAAAAGCAAGAATTAAAAAATTAGTTCAGTTCTTTTAAGTGAGGAAGAGTATTAAGAACTTGAATTACTTCAAAACTTAGAGCCAAGAAGGCTCTAAGAAAAAAAAAAAAAAAAAAAGCCAAGCATTTTTCTGATCGAGAAATGACTGCTCCTCTAAGCAAGGAGATGCAGCAGGACTGTCAAAGATAACTTGGCCAGTGCCACAGAAGACATGTGTTTGAAAAAGCAAATAAAACCCCTAACCACAAAATGTAACAAGAATAAAAGCAGTTGTCTGTAATATGCTGTATCTGTTCACTCATCCATTCTCCTAAATAAGAGGGAAATGCTCATCTCAGAGAATGGATAAGAGCTCTTTTATGATAGCAGAACTATTTAATATTTTACAGTAGAGGTACTGGTGCAATTTTCCATATATTAGAAGATGTGCTAAAAAGATAGACAAGCATAAGTTACCCTTTAATGGGAGGAAAGATTGCAAATGCTGATCAGAAGCAATGTCAGAAGGGTACTCAGAAAATGCTATCAAAGACATTCAGTTCCTCAGCTTTTGCCTAGCAAAGCAGCATTTCCATAGAGATAATAGAAACTTCAACTGGCAAAAAATCTGATGTAATTTACCTAGACTTGATAAACTCAGCTTTCATCACATTACTGCAGAAAAGAATAATGCATGGTATCAGCAAAAAATAGTAGTGGGGGAGCTTGTGGAGTGCTCAGAGCAGCACCCTGAGGCCACAGAGGATGTTCCTGTGGAGAGACAGGGGGATTAATCAATTAACACTCCTGTTCCCCTCTATTGGACCACACAGCTTAGACTGGGGACTTTCTCACTGTGTGATTTCTTTGGGAGGGTTTTTATTTGCTGCTTTCAAGAAAAACTGGTTAGTTGAGGATGCTGTACATCACAGAAGGCTCCTCACAGATTTTGCTTTAATAATTTATGAAGTATTTTCACTTCGTGTTTTTTGTGTCATGTTATCATTACCTCTCCTGTTTTCTGTATTGCTTTAGGTGTTGCATTTCCCTCTCAGCCTTTGGGTTATTCTCTTCATCCTGAATTCTGTTGCCTTTCTGTATGACTAAATCCATCTTTATCATCTTTTCTGGTTATCATGTCCACAGTTGATATGTCTGTTATTGATATGGAAGGAGAGGAGCATATATCTGCTGTATTTATAGTTTGACCAGAAACAATTTATTCAGCATTTTGTTAAATAGGTGAAGCTGATGCAGAAATAAGGCAAGTGGAATATCAAACTAATTCATTTCCAGCCTATGTAATGCCCTATTTTGATTTTTTTTTTAATTCTATAAGATTGAAATAATTATTACTGAGATTCTCGTGGTCACTGTAAGAGCTTTCTTCCCTAGTTTACATTTTTAAGGCAATTTGCCCAGGATATCTGTAATAAAAAAACCCTGCATTGAAAATGTAATTGAAACTGTTGAGAGCAACTGCAGTGCCTAAGAATTTAAAATTATCAGAGCATTTCAAGCTCTCATGTACTTTTTTAATTTAGAAGAGATTAGAGTTGTTATCCTGAATATTATACAACAGTTCAGAACTGTTCTCATCTAGGAAATAAAAATGCACATACATTTCCAGGCTTTTTATTTTTTTCCTTGTGCTATGCTATAATACGTGATTTTTTTTTTTTTTTCTTTTTTCTTTTTTGTAAGGCTAGTTTTGGTCAAATTGATTTCAGCAGGTTAAAATATCAAAACATTTGAAAAATTGGAGGAGAAATATTGCTGGGCTTCTAGATGTTAAGCCTGACACTAGATTTTGGATTTGGATTCAGAGCTGTGGGCTGGTGCTGAGGGGCTTTGCAGCCCACAGCCCCAGATTACTCAAGAGTGTGGTGGTTTGGGGGCTGCTGCTGCCTCTGCAGGGCTTGGTTCCTGCCCTGACCTTGGGACCCAAAGCTGCCCCCTCCAAGCTCTCACTCTGCAAACAAGCACTTCTTTTGTGAGATGATGTAGTACAACCATTAAAGAAGGCTTTCCTTTGCCAATTTGGAAATAGTTTTGGTTCACACTCTTGGAGAAACAGAGCAGCTGCATTGGGTACCTGCAGTCTAGTCTCACAGTCTAATGCTATGGGAGCATTTCACATTTTGTAAGTGCATTAATTTGAAATAGATCAGAGTTGGATATTATGTAGCTCTTACTAGAGTTATCCATATTTTAAAGTTGTCTCTTCTCATTGCAAATTGGCAGTTCAATCAGCAGTTTTTAAAACCAATTGTCGCTTACAATCTAAATTCAGCATAAAACTAACAGTTATTGGAGCACATGCAGAGCACTTGGAGATGGATGATGTAGTAATTGTGGGATGGTTGTCAATTTAAACATTCTTTTGATTAATCCTACACTGTCTCTCGTTACTTCATCAAACACAAGTTCTGAAGGTCAGATTTTTGTTTCTCAAATTCTTAACAGTATGTTATTAACTATTAGAGAAGGTAGTTAATATGGTAGATGGAAAATCCACTTTATAGTTACTTTAGTTTTATTGATAATTTTATTATGTCATTCCATTAATTGAAGTCATCCACTGGCTCATTTAGAATTCATGGACCAAGTTCAGTCCCCATGAAAGCATATTTAACTCCCTCTGTAATTACATGAGCCATATTACTTCCACAGCCTTCATTCAGATTCTGATCAGCAATTCAGCCTCAGCTTAGTCTCTTTCTTCCCTTGTATTGTTCAGCACTTGCAGAGTGTGGTTATTTGCAGAAATGTTTATGGAATGATTGCATCCACAGTGTGTTTCTGTGAGCAGGAGATTTTTTCTTGTCCTGCTCATTAACCATCATTTGTCCAGTTGGGAAACACAGAGAATGTCAGAAATTATTTGTTCACATAGAATGTTGATTGAATAGTTATGAGTAACTCTGGAAAAAAAACCCTGCATTGATTTGGAAGCCAAGGAAAGAGCTGTGTTTGTCAGATAATTTATTTAAAATCAGCAATCAAACTAGCTCTTAGCAAGAGTTGAGTTCAGCCTCAACCTGAATATATATTCAGCCTGAAGTGGATGTATTTTTCCCAAAGAAAATATGGGATACTAGAGATTTTAATCTAGGGTGGTTTCAAGAGCCTATGGCTAGAAATTAAAGGCAGTTGGATACCCGATAGGAATAAGGTGCATATTCCTATCAGAGCAGGTCAGTGGCCATCACAGAAAGTAATTTTTGAGGTCATCAAAGCTGACACAACTCTGGAAACATAATTTAATGCAGTACAAATCAGTGCACTTTGAAGTAAGCAGGTGGAAATACGGAGTCCATGGCATATGGGGGAGCACAGTGAAAAACTAGTGGTCCTTTTTGGCTCATGGATCTACTCACATGTCAGCCCAGTGGCAATCACAGCTAGGACTTACTGGAATTTCAGTTCCTTTGAGAGGGGTCAGAAATAACACTGGACTGTTACAGTGGATGAATAACAGTATGCCTTAAAGAAATTTTGGGGGGGATGTTAATGTGTTCTTGTATTGCTTTAAAAATAGTTATTAAGTTTCTTGAATTAATTTTCCTTTTTTAATTTTTTTTCTTGTGGTTTTTTGTTTATTTCTCCTAAAGTGTGATTGCACAAATTATACAGCGATAGCTCTGTTTTTCCCAGCCTGTCTGCTCAGCTGGCTGTCCATAAAGGTTCAGAGCAATCAAGTGTAAAAGCTGAGGAATGCATTTAAATCATTCTGATGTTACTACAGAATTAACTTTGGGGTTTTTTGGCAGGGAACTGCACTGATTGTGGACATGGGAACTTTGTTGCTCTTGCTGTGTTAAAGACGTAGTGATTTGTTCAGCATGCATATTCCATTTCAGCAGTTATTTTTGGTGCTTTCAAGCTCTCAAATTAGCCTTAAAACTGTGATGTCTGCATTGACTGACTCACAAGCGGCAGTTTGGGAAATTAAAAATAGCAACACAGCTCATGAACTCACTGGTTTTGCTAAAACAACATGAGGTTTAAATAAAAATTTTTAAAAAGGATAAAACTGAGGTAGCTGCATTAAACCTGGAATTTTTTAGATCATGCTGCTTTGCCTTTGGGATGGAGGTCTCTGACCAAAAGGGCAAGGACAGGACTCAGTGTGGCAGAAGCAGATCATGATAAATCAGAGCTGTAAATTTCATGTTGGTTTGGGGGTTTAATTTGATCTTCTATTTTATATTAACACAGAAACAAATCCTTACGTTTTTTACTTGTCCTTAAATGTGTTTACCTGAGGAAATCTTCAATTGTTCAAATAGAAATTATTATCAAATGCCATTGTCTTAGTGGGGCGCAGAGTGCTAAAAAGGTTTCCTCTGTTAAATTGTGTCTGCACAGTGTTTTCATTGGATGGGGCATATTTTGGGTACCAGCTGGCCTCAGGGTTGTGTGCTGTCAGCACTGCTGGATTGAATTATGGCAGTGACTGGCTAATCATAATTCACTTTATTTGTGTCTGGTGCAGTCACAGCACTAAGTCCTTTCACCTACTGGATTGATTTAAACATCTCATCAAGTTTAACCTCTTTCTTGTTAGCACCTATGAATTTTGGGGAGGTGTAAGCATTTCTGGAGCAGGTTGTTTTTTTTTCCCCAGGTGGCATTTTTAAATTCAATATGATAAGTAACAGGAGTAACTGTGAGTGTTTGCATAAAGGTAGACTGAGAGTCTTGGGACCTCCTTGAGCACTCAAGGCACATTTAAATATGAGCTGTCAAGTGAGCAGCATGTCATTTTGCCAGATGTGTGAAACACAGAGTTAGCACTCCAAGGTGCTTCATTTCCCCACTTCCAGCAGGAGCCAAGCTGAATGATGATGAATTAACTGTGTGCTGCAGAGCACCCATTTCTGGGCTGACTCTACTTGCTGCACATAAATTTGAAGGAATTCTATAATTTGATCAATATTCCCTGAGAGAGCACTGTAGCTAAGGACACTAAGAATAAATAACACTACCTCCAAATACCGTGTCAGGTTTTTACTTCAGCTTCTTTGGCACTGTTTAGACTTCTAAACATCAATACTGATTAACTTTTGTGTTAATTAAACATTTACCTCTTAGGATTCTTCCTGTCCCTCCAGCTTTGTTGCTCTCCAGTTTTCAGCCTTGTTCTTAGGGGAAGCCATTTCCCACAGTCACACAATGTTGGAGGGACCTCTGGAGATCATCTAGTCCAACTCCTTTGCTTAAGCAGGATCAGCTAAAGCAAGAAAAATATCTCATGATACTTTATTTTCCTATTCTGTGCATAAAAGCAGATGAAGCCCAGTTCATTTTGGGCAAGAGAAGAGAAGAGTGTGGCAAAATCAGTGGCATTGAAATAATTCCATCTCTTCCCAAATTTGCCAACTCCAACACAAATATGTTGTCTGGACAGGGGAGAAGAAAAGTTCCATGACCTCAGGCCCATTGCTTCCCCAAAAGGCCAAAGGCTCTCCAAGACTTGAGATAGATAAAAACAAACTCTAATATTTCTGGCACCTCTTCTTTAAAGGAGCAAACCAAGCATTAAAGATACCAGGTAACTATAACCAAATAGAGTAACCCCTGAAAATGTTTCATCTGCAGTATGAAGCAGTGGCAGCTGTGAGTCGATAGTGAGTCAATAGTGTAAATACCGGTGGGGATGGGGCCAGCTGATTGTGAAGGATAAACTCTGGGTGCTTTGGGATAACAGGACAGTGACTAAAGCCCTAAATTCAGCTGGACTGCCCAAGGTTTTCTGTCAGTGCCTAAAGAAATGCTTTCTGGGTAACAGCCATGAACTGGGTTTAATTAAATAATAATTATATCAGGCTTTAAATGCAAAGCAGCTTTCAACAAGTCAGGGAGATACTTGGTGCAACAGGAGAGTGAATCTGGTGCCTCATGTGCCATAGAGAATGTAAAGTCAGTTTTATTTCAAGAGCACTCAACACCATACCAGCATCAGGTACATCAGTGTGTGATTCAGCATCTCAGATGAGGATGTAGCCTGTCACCTCAGCTTCCCATTCATCTCCCAAATTGTTCTATGACTGTTGCAGGAAAAGAGTTTTCTGGCATCTCCTTCTAGGGCTGATGCAATTCATTTTGCCAGGAAAGGGCTGTGTTGGCTTGAAGCACACAAAGAGATTTCATATGGAATGATCAAGACTGTGGGTAGTGTGATTTTAACTGTTCCACTGTCTCCTTGCAGTGAATCTGACAGGTTCAGGTCACAGAGTGAGAGTTGTACTGGGAACTGACAAATTGCTGCCCGAGATTCTGCTTAAGAGGCTGACAACAGTGGGCCTGGAAAGGAGCGTGCTGAAGGAATAACCTGTAGCTGGCTGTAGTTGTGTCCTCCAGGTGTGTACCAAGGGGAGATATGGACCAGCACTTTGTTCACTGAAAATCTGATGCTTTACTTCAATCTGGTTTAGTCTGGAGGGAAAGCTAAATGCAATTAATGTGGTTTTGGGTCAAATTTAGCTCTGCTCTTCTGGGGTTTTGCCACACTTGATTCATGTCCCAGGTCACGACAGCCCAGCTGGGACCAGGACAGGGTGTGAGCTGCCTCTTTCCTGAGCTCCTGCACAGGCTGTCTGCACCTTGGAGCTGTCTCTAGCTGCTGAGAGGGTCACTGCCCTCCCCCAGTACAGTTTGGGGTGGATACATGGCTCAGGACTGCAGTGCTGCTGTCTCCCCTTGGCAGTGCCCTAGCACAGCATTCCCTCTGTTGTGAGCATGGGCCAGGGAGGGGGGAATTCCATTCCACTAATTATTAATTAATTCCCAAACCACGATTTCTCCAATGCATGCCTCTGCCACCTCTGCCCTCCAAGGGAACATCTAACCCTAGAGGGCCTGTGTAGGGCCATAGATTTGTGCTTTAGGGACAATCTGCACAAAATAATACAAATCAGTAAATAGTTTATTGTACAATAGACAGTTGTAATAATCCTTACTAGTGTCTCTATTCATATGCAAATTAAGAAGCTAACAGTTATTGTTGTTGGTTTAGAACAATCAAAAGGATATTGTAAAATTAATTTACTTAAAAGAGTCCTGAAAGAACTGTTATTTATATTGTGAATATTCAGTGACTTTTAATTATGAGTGACTGATGTGCCTAGTTTTTGTGTTAATTCTAAACAGCAAGACAGCAGGCTTTTACTATTCTTTAAGTCTGTGTCCTACAGATACTGTTATGGGATAATCTACTTCAGATATTAAAATAAAGCTTTCTAAGACAGGCAGAAAATGCAGGGAAAAATCTGACATAATCTGTCTTTGGTGCTGAAGGCAGCTCAGCGTCACAGCCCAGTGGTACCTCGGCAGCCTGGAGCTTAGCGGAGCTATTTTAGCTGTTCAGTGTTGTACTTGAAGGTCATTTAAACAGCCTGCGTTTAGAGTTGTTGGTTTTATTTTGCTGCCTCATCCATCTGATAAGCTGCTACTCAGAAATCTGAGCCTCTTCTGCTTGGCCTGTGAAGGGCCTGAGTTTATATTGAGCCTTCACTGTATGACTGAATGGCCTAGAAATGAAATTATATGAAATGAATGAAAATGAGGGGGGTGAGAGGGGGAGATATCACACCATCTGCATGATTAAGCAACATGCCTTTGCATACCACAATATTTGCAGTTGCATTTCTTGCCAAGGTTTGCAGCCTGATTTGTGCAAGGGGCACAACACAGAGTTGGCAGCGTTGGTAGTCGTAGGAGAAGTGAAGCTCACTCAGCCAAGCACAGTAAGGCTTCCTCACAGCTAGGGCAGTTGAATTAATGTCCTCCTTGACACCAAAGCAATTTTCTGCTTTTTGAACTGCTTTATTTGTTTATTTGTTCCTAGTTTAGAATAACTTTTAAGACTTAAATACTTATGGTAAGAAATCTTGGTGTACAGTTGCTTCTAACAGCATTCTTCTTTTTCCATCTTTCTCCAAAAAAATACTATTAGCACTATAAGTACATTTAGTGATAGATGTATCAGGTGATGATTTTCTTTGCCCTTCTTTTGGGGGTCAGAAGAGCCGAAGAAAAGAGGAATCTCTGGGATATGAGCACAGTATTTCAGCCTGAGACACATCTCAATCTTACTTGCAGAGCTTTGTGAACTTTGCGATTTATTCATGAACACTGGCAGGATTGAAGCTCCAGCTTCTGCATGAAGTCATAGTGTGCAGGATCTTCATTTAAATTCTAGATGTGACTTCTTTCTCTGAGTGTCATTTGCTGTCACCCTGAAAACAGTGGAGCCACTCCTTCAAGACATTTGGCAGGCAGGGAAAGAGCCTATTCTATTAGGGCACATATATTTCTCCACTTGCCTTGGAGAGCTTAAAAGTATTTCACGGAAGAAATTTTCTTTTAGGATACAGTTGGGATGGATAAAACTTCATGAGCTCCTGTCAGTCTCTACAGAGAGAGACCAACAGCAAAGATTGAAACAAATCAGTTGAAGTGATAGGCTTTATTACTTGAAATACATTATCTAGAGCTAAGGCATAATATTTTTACTTTTTATAGGCTACTGTGATAAAGGATTTGCTTGGATTTTGATGCTGTCGATGTAAAATATGAGAATTTCTTTTCTTCAGTTTAATGGGCATAACTTGGTTTAAGAGGAAAAATACTCCTGAGTGTGCCCAGGTGGGAGCAGAGTAACTTTCCTTTGTTTCCATGGAAGGGAGACTGCACCACGCTGCACCTCTCACCCCTGCCCTCTGAACAGCCACACCACAGGCCCCCATCAGCACAAACCCAAAGTGAAATGGAGATGGCCTTTGCTGTTTTATAAAAAAGAGAAAAGTTTAACTGTTAATGACAGAGGTGATCAACAAAATATGGTAAATGTGCTCTTTGCTTTAATGGTTATCAGTCATGTCTGCAATATCAGAATTCAAGCAGTCTCATCCATTAATACTCTGTTGTGAAGTTGGCTGTTAAGTGTTTTAAAAGAAAGGACATCACAGCACAGACATTTCATTCATATTATGACAATGCAGGCAGCTAAACCTGACAGAGATTTCTTTTGTTATAGTTTTTTTTTTTTTTAAATGTTACTGAGCATGAAACTAGGCTACCTGGGGTATTTGTCTTTTCTGTC
Organism: Cettia cetti; assembly: GCA_013401135.1. NCBI lineage: Eukaryota > Metazoa > Chordata > Aves > Passeriformes > Sylviidae > Cettia > Cettia cetti. The sequence goes on from VZUI01053871.1 coordinate 120,563, forward strand.
AATGTAGGCATGTATGGCATGATAATCTGAGGCAAATAGCGTCAGGTTTTACTCAGAAAAGTGACTAATTCTAACCTGGGAAAAGACTACAGAAGTACCCACTGAGCAGCTCAAGTGGTGGAGCTTGATACAAGAACTGCTGTTTGTCACTGAAACTGCAGCACTGAATGTTCTGTGCATGGAAATGCACGATGTACTTGCAAGTAATAAGCCGTTAAGATGGTGTTCCCAGATAGCAATAGCTCAGCTGTAAGACAATTCCTGAAGCCATGTGAGAAACAAAACACTGAAGAAAATTGTCTGTGTGAGTGCTGTGCATCTGTGCTGAGTTTCTCTCAAATTCCTGTGTGTGAAAAAAGTGAAGTTCTTTTTGTTTTGGTGTTTGAGGCCCTCTGCTGCACTGCAGAAGGTTTTATCCCACTTCACTGTGTTGGAACCCTCGTAGTGCTCCAGATCACTGGTGCTGCTCATACTGTGGGTCTCCAGATGGGTTATGTTCCTAACTAATCCACAACTTTCATAATATCCAGAAAAAGACTTACAGAGTATTATTATTTCAGAGAGGTTAGGAGGTCAAGTGGGAGGTTAAAACTGCTCCTGAAGGAAACACTGTTTACAGGAGTAGGTGAAAATTTCAGAGCTTCCCTTTTGTCAAAGTGTTCTGATGCTCTGGTATGTTCTAAGTTATTATTTTAGTTTTAATTTGCGTATTAATTTTTGGCATTTCCATTGTAACTGAAGTCTCTAAGCAGATTCTTTGGCTGCAGGTGGCTTGCCTGGTTGATAAGTAACAAGAGAAGGGTTCAGAAGAGCTTTGAAAATGAAGACAAGCAGTTTAAGCAGTGTGGAAAACAGAACAAGAGGCAGGATGTTGCCTTCCTGAAAGGCAGCCTGAAAAACGAGTTTTCAGATGCATTCAGGAGGGATTTGAAGTGGGCATGAGTCTTGACATTAGTGAGGAAAGCAAGCAGGGTCAGTTTTAACTGGAAAAGCTGTGTTTTATTGTAAGAAGAATAGGCTGCATGGTAAGACTTGATGACTTGGAAGAGGTTCAAGGTGAAGATGTGCATTATGTAGACAGACAATTATCTGAAGGTGACTGTGCCCATAGTAATCTGGAGGCCTAGCTATGAAAAGGTAAAAAAATCTGCTTTTAAAGTTATTGATGTTGAGCTACCAAATGCTTATACACAGATGGCAGTGAACTAGCTCAGATTTTAATTTGCCTAGAAGTCAGCTCTGCTTTAAAGGATGGACCCGTGCATCACCATATGGAAACAAAGGCTGTTTGTTTCCTGGTGAATATGTGCTGAAGGAAAAGAAAACAGGGTAAGGAAGACATGGGGTTCTTTAGGAATCCACAAGGAAAACTGTGAAGGTTAAAGAGGGATTGGTGGGAAAGGGTGAAGGAAACTGCAGATGGGTCGAAGTTACAGGAGCCCTAAGACAACATGTTAAAAAAAAAAAAGTACACAGAATGTTTCTGGATTTTTTTACTGTCTTTTAAAAAATACTTTCTTGTGGAAGAGATATAGAGATCTTGTGCAGAGAAAAGAGCAGAACCTGGAGAAGCATTAGGAAGCAAATCAAGTAAAATTTTAATTTATCCAGGACCTGTTAATTCTGTACTTACCAGAATTAGGAGAGCTATGGCAGTAAATACTGAGAGCATATATAAACCCCATGATTGACAGTTTTATTCAATTTAAAAACTGGAGCTTAAGTAATAGGATTTTTGTTTGCTTGTTTTAAATAAAACCAAAGCAGAATACCAAAGTAGGCAATACCAGAATTAGGTATTCCACTGCAATATAAATTCATGAATTTAAATTAAAAAGAAAAGGTCTGGCATTTAGTACCTGTCTATTTTCTATTAAAATGTTAACATTTTTGTGTCTTTAAGCATGTATTTATGGCATCACACTGTATTATTTAAAGTTTCTGAGCATCTTGGTTTTATTATTATCAAACATTGTTGCTCAGAGTTCAGGTCCTAATTAGTGCATGGACATAAAGAAGAGCAAGTAGGTCAGATAATCAGTATGCTGGTGCCTTAATTCAGTAGATGCAAATCTGAATAACTGAAGTGAAATAGTGAGTCTTTCTTACACACTTTAATACAATTGAAATCTAAGTTAAGGTGTTGCTACACTTGGTATACCAGAGCTGTTTGTCAGCTCTTCACTAAGGCAAGATTCATAGTTAATATATCCTCAGCATGGATAAATACCATTGTAATGGTTTTGAATTTGAATTATCAGGCTGAAAAGCTCCCTTCAAAAATAGCATGAATCTTCTGAGGATTGACCTGTGGCTTAGGGGGAACTTTCTATAATTCTCAGCCCATGTTCTTATGTATTTCCTTCCTCAGCAGTGTTTTAGGGCAACACAAGACACAGAGATGCTGTTGCTACAGGACAGCACAGCCTCTCTCCTCTGCCACTTCCTACATGAAGAGTAAATGGGAAAACACTTGATTTTTATCTCAGTGATGTATGTGTTTGTGTTGCTCAGAATGAACTTGGATTGTGTTGGGCATTTTCTTATCAGGGTTGGAAAGCTCTTTCTTTCAGGTGTGTTTATGTAACAAGAAATGCCAGAATAGGAATCAGGAACAGTACAAATAGCCAAGTAAAGGCAATGGGAGCTAAGTCTGGATTTACTGGAATCCACCAGACTGCTCTTTAGCTGGAGTTACAGTCAAGTATGAATCTGCTGTGAGACTTTGGAGCTAGTATGTTAATATATTACTCCTGACAGTAAATGACTTCATGGATTCATCTGAAGAAAAATATGGTTCAAAGATGGAATAAAGTAGTGGTGAATCAGGCTTCTTATCCCTCACAGTTATTATGCCAAAGGCAGGGTAGCAAATAAATACTGCTGGTGATGAGCATTAAGTTTGCTCATTATAAATGCAGAGTCCTGTACCAGTCTCCAGCGTGATTTCATCTGGGAACACTGCCATAAGGATTACAAATGGCTTTCAGCCTGAAAATTGGTATGTATTGCTCTAAACTTCCAGTGGGGAGTTAGCAATTTATCCTTCAGATAATCATCTTGTGTGAAGTTGAGCACCTCAGTGTAACTTTTTGCTACATGATAAACCAGCTCCTGTGAATAGTTTACTGCAACTGGAAACCCTCTTCAGCTCTGAAGCCTTTATAAAGTCTGGTGGCTTTTCAAAGTTTAATAACAAACTTGGAGCCAAAAATCCCATTGCACTCAAAGTCAGTGGAATTTCAGCGTTAATTTCAATGGGAATCACAATTTGACCTTTTGTCAAACTTCTCAAGAACAGAAGCTCTACATGACATCGTTGAGAGGCGGCCAAAGCTGTGCATTTGTGTCCAAGTAAGCAGATCTCATTTACCTTCCCCTGTACTCTACAGCATCATGGGGGAGGTGCGCAGATTTTATCTTGTGTAGGTGTGATATTTTTCACTGGGCAGGAAAATGTTGGTTGAGTTACCTGAGGTTTCATTTCTCCCATGGCAGATTTAGGTGTGTTCTGCGCTGCACCACTGCAACGCAACACACGAGATGGGAGCATTGCACCAAAATTGTCCTTCCAGCCCTACAGGAAACCTGCCATGGCATTCAGGTTGGTGATTCTCAGAAAGAGTAGCAGCATCTTGTAGTTTGCCAGGCCCTGACTTTTGGTCTGGCTCTGTCTGGCCAGGCTGAGGGAGAGCTGAAGTATGAGAGGGAATTCTGTGGATCGTGCTTAGCGTCATCCTCCTCTGTAAAACAGAAGCAGCCAAAGCTTGTCAGAGGATCTTTAACATCAGCAAAGAAGTATTCTACATGCACATGCTAGGTTCCATATACATTATCTCAGCTCTAACCCTTTATAAATCACAAACTCTTATTGTCCAATTTTGAGCATTCTTGCTCAGCTCTGCTTTGTTCTGTGCTCCCTCCATGCCCCTGGCACGTGTGTGTGCTGTGCAGGGCTTTTCAGGGAGCACTAGCTGAGCAGAGGATGAACTCTTGGCCGTGAGAGGGCTGTGCAAGTGATATTTCAAAATTATGGCTTAAAGCAAAATTTGTTTTGGAGGAGATGGGTGGAATAGAAGGGCCAAAAGACCTTTTGTTCTGAGTGTAACAAGTGAGATTCAGGGGAACTTGTGACTCCAAGCATGAGCTCCTCCTTTTCTTTTCCCTGCTGATTTGGTACATGAGATTGCATCAGGAGAGAGGGAGAGTCCTGGCATTCCCCAAAAATGAGCAAGGGTATTGCTTGGTCCAATGACAAATAAAGGGTGAAGCTGCTTCCTTATTTCTGGAGTGGGTCTGAGTAGCAGTACTGAATACAGCTTTTGTTTTCATTGCAATATTGTAAGTTTTCTTGATAGTCAAGAAAATTTTAAGAAAATGTTAAGCTTAGAATATTAAATAAGAAAAAATAACATTGAGCAAACTAGTTCACCTGAAATGCAGGTGTGGAGAACATTTCAAACACCTAATTTTCTCTAATAGTTCCTAGTCATTATTATGATTTCTTGGGAATCCTATGCAGCTCTCAACTACCACTCATTCATGTTCTTATCCTTTAGATATCTTTTTTCAGAACAAATAAATGTTTTTCTTAGGGAAAAAAAAGATAAATTAACAAAAAATAAGCATGCCTTGACTAAACCTCACACCTTCACCTCATATGAGAATTTGGGGAATCATTTTATTAGTTTTAATTATGTGATACCAATCTCAGTTTTCTTGTCTCAGTGTGAATAGGCAGAGAGATTATTGGGTTGACCAAACGGAAATGAAGTGATGGCTTTAGATACAACACTTCTAGGAAAATAAATTCAGGAAAGCTACAGAATAATTGGTCATTTAGTTGGAAGGTGCCAGTTTACAGGCATAAGGGTATTTGCAGGCCAAGTTTCTCAGCAGATATTAAAAATACTGGAAACAATTTACCATAAATCCCCACATTTTACAGTCTGGGGGAAGATTAATTAAGAAGAGTTTAATTATGAGGCTTTGAGGACACAAAAGAGACACAACAGAATCCTTGTGGCAGACACCTCTGTCATGCTTTGAAGGCAACCAATGTGGTTCTCTTCAGACCCAGGTAGGAGACCTCTGTTATTTTAATGCTGCAAACCATTAAATTGATAACACAGGGTTTTCTTTTGAAGAATTTCTTTCCCATCACTTTAATTTGCTGTGAGCCCCAGGCTTCCAGTGGAAGTTTCCTGAGGTCACTGAATGCAGCTGGACCTGCAGGGAAAGCAGGCAGCCTTGTCCCTGTGTGCGGGGCACTCACCCACCTGGTGGGAGACTGCTTGAAGGAGAGGTGGCAGTGCCAAAGGCTCAAGGCACACGTTGACTCTGAGACTTTGTGGATCACAAATCCCTCCCAGGTTTTTACAGAGCTTCTCATTGACAGTAATGCTGAATCCTTGCAGATTCACTTTTTGAGAAGGCAAGTGCCTTTTGTCAAACCTAACTGGTTTCCTGATCAGAGGTACTCCCTGCCACGTGCCCAGGAGACATAGCAGTACATCAACGCTGCTGCAGTGAAAAAACAAGATGGTAAAATGCTGTGGGCTAGAACAGGCTAATGAAATGTAAGGAGGCTTATTTTGTTACCAATATCCAAGCAAGATTCTTCCTGTGGAAATTCAGTAGCTCCTCCAGGACTCTGTGTGTGATGGTGATGTGAAAATGCGTGCTTGCTTTGCTAAGAAACTTGGAATGAATGCTGTAAATCAGCACGTGTCTTGACTTCAGTGAAACTAAATAATTTTTTGTCCAAGGTCTAATCCCTTGAACAAGCACTGCTGTGACATTTGGCTGTTGCAGCTCAAATGAAAAGTCCAAGTTCTAAGTAAAATTTTCTAAGTTACCACATCAACTTGGCAGTTCATATTTAGTGTTCAGTCATTTGGACTTCCAGGACAGTACTGGAGTGATTGTTCAACAAATCACTGCCCTGAATTACTGTTGTGTTGGTTGATGGTGATATTTGCAATATTGTAGAAAAAAAATGTGCTGGTAAAATGCATTTCACCTGTATCTTTTCAAGTGTTTTAAACAAAAGTGCCTCAATTGCCCATTTTGTGCTGAAGTGGACTGCAAAACAGCTCGTGTGCTTGTTGATGCTTGTTAAAAACATCCTCCTCAAGAAGGACTGCTGTGACCATTTATCTGTTCAACAGCTTGTTTAAATCACAAGTGCAGGCTGTGTGTTTATAGGGCTGCAGGATGTTAAAGCATGAGCACAGTTTTAATCTGCAAGGCCATACTTTATGTGAAGGTCAATTTAAAGTATGTTCAATAAAAAGGCATAGATGTGCATAGCTAACATGTACATTTTGAGAGGGTAATTCAGTTCATGTAACTCAGACAATCTCCTACAGCCTGCTCCAGACAACTAATTTTTGTACCATCCTATACAAACAAACAAAAAAACCCCAAAAAACCATAAAACCAAAAAAACCAAAACAAAAACAAATGAAAAAAAAAAAAAACAAACTCAAAAAGTATTTTGGAAAATGCAAGTAAGCAAATAGAAATAGGAAGGTCTGATATGAAAGCAGTTAAAGTATTTTTAATATATGAAATCATTTAAAGGGAGGCTTTACCATGGTTTCATGTTTAGTAGCCTTAGGTTTCAGACTAGACAGTAATCAGTAGTGTCAATAGTTAATTCTCTTTTACCAAATGGATCTCCTCCCTTCATCCCAACAGAGTTACTATTGTGTTCTCTCAGTGCAGGGACTGTTTCATTCTCAGGGTGGGGTAGAGGAACCAGGGACTGTCAGTAGGTTTTAAGAAAAGTTTTCTGGCCAAGTGCAACACAAACCAGTACCTCCCTGTTGGCTAACATGCTGCTCAATTTGAATTTTTAGAGGTTGTGTGCTTTTGATGTGATTCCTCCAGTAGAACAACACAGCAGTCAAGCTGCAAGGTTGTGCAGTGTTTTCAGTTCTGAAGTGAAATATGAACTGGATTTATTGTATAAGAGACTAAAATGTTTGTAATGATATATAGAACAGTTAAATGTTGTCCACATTACTGGACAAGCAAAGTGACATCTTGAAAGAGCCCTGCTGGGCAGGCTGCCACCCTACCATGTTCTGTTTTAGTTTGAGAGTATTTTTACATGCCACTTACTGAGCTGGAAGGTGTCTTTCCCAACACTAGGTGAGAATTCAAGACTTCTCACTTCTTTTTCTAACTGGCCCACAATGAAAAATGGAGTGATATTAGCAGGTAGGCTCTCTTAATTAGCAATCTGCTAATTAAATCTGTTAAGCATAATAGTATTTGATTGTTCTGCTTCTGTACAGTTTTGCCAACAAGCAGAATTGAGTAGTTCCTCCAGCCAGAGCCATTGTTCTGCTGCTGCTGCCCAGAGAGAGGCTCAAACTGAACCATGGCTGCTTTCGACCGAAAAAACTGGTGGAGCTGTGGTAGGAACTGGGTTTGCTCTGTCCATCCAGAAGGTGAAATGATTACCTGCAGCCTTCGGGCCATGCTGCAAAAGGCTGAGGTGTCTGAGCTGATAAAAACACCTCAGCCCCGAGGGTTTGCAGGCATCCTGCTCTCTTTGTGCAGACCTTGAGCCACAGAATGCATTTCTCTGAGTTATAGCCAAGTCTGCTCATTTGTTTCCAGTGACTGATAGGTATCATTAAGAAGAAAAATATGCAACCCCCCCCCCTTTTTTTTTTACTTGTATCATATTTTCTGAAGTGACAATGGGCTGAAATGAAATATCTCATCCAATTAGATAAAAATCTAAATAACTCACAATTTCCCTTTATGTTTCCTAGTAGTAATTTCAGGTAAGAGGTAAACAAGCTGCAACAAAAGGGTATCCTAACAATCCCCTTTTAAAATCATCTTGATCTTACAGCCTTGCTCTGTCTCTCCCTCAGTCTCTCTCAAAAAAAAAAAAACAACCAAAACAACCAAAAAAAAACACCAAAAAACCAAACCCTAAAAACATCTAAATAGATCATAAACATGTCTAAAATAATTGCTCTTGTCCGTATAGAAAGTACATTCTAAATGTTTGTTTTCTAAGGCATCAGTTTTGTTTGCAGGAATGTTAATAACCTGAGCTGTGGATGCAGTGTGATCTTGTTAGTGTGCCCATAGTTCTTACAGTTTACTTCAATCTTTACTTCAATCATAACCATCCATTCTGGAAATGTGCTCTGCCAGGTCCTTTTATTATCCTGCTCTCTCCTGTAGGGCATGACTGAACTATTCAACTTTTCTCTTAAAACTTTCACTCACTACACTTCAGCCAGCTCAGGCTTGTTATAATTTCTGCGGGGTGAAAGCAATGAGACTTCATTAAGAGGGGCAAAACCTTGGAATAGTCTAAACCATTAACGGTAACTTAATTAACTTTAATGCAACTCTGTCAGGTTACATCTGCCCTGGCAGTGTTACAGGAGGGTAAACAGGGGACACAGTCTTGTCCAAAACACCACCATTTGTTGTGATTGTATTCAATCCCTGCATTGACTGCTTCCAGCATTCCTTTTATTTATTTGTTTGGTTTTTTATCACATGAAGCTCCTAAATCTTTTGGCAGACCTGCTTGTCTTGTTCTGCTTTTCTGCTCTCTCGTTTTACCAGAGTTTTCACAAACGAGAACACTCACACATGAAACAATTCACCACATCAACAATGAGCAAATACCAGGAAATTCTGGGCACCGACAAGATTCCCAAATACACCCAGCATAATTTCCGGTTTCCCTTTTGTTCCAGACGAGTAAAATAGCTACAGTGAATCACAGGGGCATTAATTTGCTGCTTCTGTCCACTCTTGTCTGTTGTGACTCTGCCACTCCTGAGTTACCAAAGACTTAGCACCTACAGCATGATGTTTGTATTTTATCTTTCTCGTGGTCCTTCCAAGAAAAAGGTCTGATTTTAGCAAAATAAATTCTATTTGTGATTAGCAAGCAGGCAATCTGTGCATAGTTCTGTGTTACCTTCCTGGGCTTACATGTAACCTGTTAATCTGAAAGAGGACACATCTGCTCCATCCTTCCCTTCCTTTTCCTTCTTCTAGAGGAATATCTTTGCAGTCAAACAGAGTAGAAGGAATTTGTATAACATAATAAACTCATATCTTTGGTCCCAGGTGTAATCCCTGAGGCCTTTGAGGGCCTTTCTTTGCTAGAAATACACAGCAGCCAGTGTCTGTCCCTTCTCCTTGCTCTAAAATATTGATATATTTTATATATCAATACACATAGACACAGTCTCTTGTGTCTATGTGTATTGAGATATAAAAAGTAAAATGAGAACAAATGCCCTGAAATGTGACCATTCTGTTCTCTCTCCTGCCTGTATCTGTCACCAGTTGCTAATAACTTCTTTTTTTATAGTAGCTGCTTCAAGCGTGGGTTTTAGCATTTGTTTGTAGAAAACCTTCATTTATCTTTTTATTTGTTCTTTAAAATATTGAGATGCTCTGAGCTGCTGTGCTGCTGGTCCCTTTTTTTGCCTCTCCAGTGGGGTGTGATCCTCAGATGAAATAGTCTAATCAGAGCTGATGGCTATATAAAGCAAATCCCAGGGTCTATATCTTCCTCTTTGAAGACCCTCAGTATGACCATAGAAAACAGAAGTAAAAAGGCACATGATGAGACAGTAATCAATTGTATTTGCATCTTTCCTCTTAAATACTTAACCAACATTTAAGCAATTAATTGTTAATTTAGACCAACTTTTAAAATGTTGTGTTTCTTCCTGCATGAAAGGAAATAATTTAAAAGCCACTATGGGATCAGCCTACTGCTATTCAGCATATTTATCTTTGCCATTAGCTTTTTGGGTAAAAGTGCTGCTTCTGTGTAGAGGCCACAAATTTTGTTTGTGCTTCCTGTTGCAGAATGTTTATTACACAAGCAGTCAGCAGCTCCACGTGGGTGTTCTGAGCCCCACGATCGACGATGATGACAACAGATGCCTGGTGGATGTGAACAGCAGGCCCAGGCTCATTGAATGCAATTATGCCAAAGCCAAGAGAATGAAGCTTTACTGGCAATTTACTCAGGTAATTCTTACCCAGCAGCCATTTCAGAAAGTTTTAAAGCTCTGTTTCTATGTTGAAGTGTGAATAATCTGTTTACTAACAGAACAGAACCAGATTTATCCTTGCTTTCTTTGCACAGAGCCAGGAAGCTGGTGATTAGTTTTGATCCTAATGTCAGCTACCTCAGTAGGGTACAAAACTTGTATTATATTTTCTGAGTTCACAATGAATAACTTGTTTCCTAGGCAGAGTACTGTTATGGGGGGAAAGGTTATTTCAGTGGAGTCAAATGCAAAGTAACCCATTTAAGAACAAGGAACAGAAATCTTATGGTTTGTTTGTTTGTTTGTTTTTTAGAAGTAGCAACTCAGAAATGGGGGTAGTGGATCATTGGTGCTAACAGCCTCATAATGAGCTAATCCTGCAGTTTCTTCCTTAAAAAGGCTCATGCTTTTCCAGGAGTGTGAGAGATGCAGAAAGAGGCTCAAGGAGGGGCTGAGAGGTGCTTTCATAGTGATGAGAATGCTGATAGGACACTAGGGCCAGGCCTGGTGTCCGCATTCAGAACTGATTTAGAAAGGTAGGGAGAGTAAAAAAGCCACAAAAGTTCTGAGGCTAGAAAAGGTGCTCTGCCACTTAACACTCCTGGAGATCACTCTGGTTTAGCTAAGAGGAAATGGCAAGGTGACTGGAGGCATCTCAGTGTTTCCACAGAGGGATATAGGTTATCCTGAAGACAAAAGAGGTTCCAATGGTTGGAAGCTAAAGACAGACAAATTCCGTTTCTCAAAGAAAGATGAGTTTTTCCTAAGGTAAGTTTAACACAATGCAACTTTGCCATGTCAGCTACTGGCACGCTGGTGAATCAATGAAATGAAATTACATTACTTTCTAAAACAAGTGCATGATTTAGCTTCTGGGGGAAATGACCTGTCTAGTGTGAGTTTGCCTCATGTCACAGCTGCTCCTCTGCAGTTTTGAGTTAGCAAACCTAGTTGGGTACTCCAGTCCACAGGCTGAGGCTCACCATTAAAAGCATTAAAGGCATTTTTTCCTGCCTTTAATTTTTCTGTAACATCCATATGGGTTTGCAAATATCTTTTCTGTCAACTCAATAATTTCTTTAACAGCCATTATCCATATACTTTAGTACATGGATAGTTAGTATCAATCTTGGTGCAGACAGCATCTGGACATTTATCAGTACAGTTAGTATCAATCTTGGTGCAGACAGCATCTGGACATTTATCAGTAAAGCATAATATTAGTTTATTTTGTATTTACACTTGAAAGTCATCTAGGTCTTTAAGAGGTAACTCTCAAGCAACAGATCTTAAATCCCTAAATTAGCCCCTCAAGGGCAAAGTTTTAATTATATCTTCTCACAAAATTTAACACTAGTCTTCTCATGAGGGGAGCGTCACTGTATCCACCTCTATACTTGATTTTTTAATACCATTTCTAAAAAGTATGATTAACATTAAAGAGTATTTTAGTAACATTTTAGCATGGTCCACCTATTTGGTGATTGCACTGTAATACCCTGAAATTTTGGTGACAATTAATGGTTTCTACTCCAGGATACTGCCACTATTTCATAATACTGATTATGTTAGATCAGGTGGGTTTGGGTTTTTTTGGGGGGGGAGGGGGCAGCAGTAGAAGGCCTTGATAATTTAGCTATTAAAATCTTTAAAAATGGTACTTAGCAGTATTAGGTTTGTTGCAATTCCATGTTCCAGCTACAATCTCTCAAAGAAGGTGCAGCACTGGTCAACTCTACCCCATGGCCTTTCTTCCTTCTGCTAAAGAACTTCTTCCCAAGAGAAGTGAAAGCTAATTAAGTTGTTTCTTCATGATAAATTAAGAGGCAAATGAAATAATTAAAAGTTTTCTGTTCAAAAAGGATTTTGCTAATATCCAATACAATTAAAATGTCATTATTGCTCAACATACTGCCTGGTACCCAGCCCTGGGTACATTCTGTAAGTTAGAAGAAAGTTAATTAATGTAATCAAGGCTTGCCAAGATCAACTGATGAACTCCATTTGAAGTGCTCCCATTTAGTGTGGTGAAAAGATGTGTTTGTGTGACTTGTCTTGGAAGCTCTCTCTCTCTAAAAACTCTTTTTTAACGACCTTTTTAAAGCTCTGGTATTTCTTTTCCATATTGTGCAGTGAGCAGGACTACTGTGATATCAGGACTGTAAGCATTGATGCTTATATAGTCTTGAAATTTTGAACTTCTAATTAAAATGTAGATGCTGGTTGTAGCCTTTGTGGCACTTTCCTTTAGCTGCAGATGCTTCCATTTCTCTGGGTTCTTGAGCCATTCCATGAGAATGTCTGATGGTATAGGTAAGGAAAAATACAGCAGTGCAAGTGGAGAATTATCTCAGGGAACAAGAGACAGACTGAACACCCAAAGTAGGATAAACCAATTGAACTAGATTTCTCTGACGAGCACAGTAATCTGTGTTTTTCCTTCCTCCTCCTTACAGACATTGATGTTAGTTTGAATGAGGGAACACTATAATAGAGAGGCCCCACAGTCGTCTGTGGTGGGACATGGACAGCAGTCTGGTTGATAGAAACCTAACTGTAATAAGTTAGCCGAGATTCCATTCTCTTCATGCGGGAAAAGCAAATTCTTTATTCACATAACTTATTTTACGCGGTTTTCACAGACCTCGTGCCCTCCCGGGGCTGCTGCATCTCCCCAAACACCCGCGGTAGAAAAGCGGAGGGGAAAAAGCAACACCAAAAAAAAACCCTCTATAGGCCGCATGTAGCAAAAAGGGGAAGACCACCAAAAACAAAAGGTTAAAAAAGGCACAAAGCGCTTGTGGGCCGCCGGATGTGTTGAAAATCTCGCGCAGAACCCGGGAGGGAAAGACAGAATGAGGAAACGACTTCGGAACCATCAGCTCTGGGGAGGAGCTGGGAGCAGCAAATGTGCTCCGGCCCCTGCCGTCCGCAGAGCTCGCGCGTTCCGCACGGAGCTGCGAACCCACCGGGGCTCGGGGGTTTCTGGAGGATAAAACTCATTCTGCGCGGGTGAGCTTTATCCTCCAGATAAAATTCCACCGCCCACCACCGCGGCTTGCCGTGGAGCGGGAGCCGCCACCCCGCGCCGCCTGGGGACACTGTGTCCCGCCGGAACCATTTTACAGGGGCGCATGCACACAGATTCCGCCTGCTGGCGTTTAGTTCGGTTGCCCCTGCGGCCGCGTCTTCACATGCCTTAGACTGGAAGAACTTTAAAAGTGGATATAACATTTTTTAGTAGCCTTTTCAACATAAAAAACGGATTTAGAAGGTACCTTTCCCATCGTTCGTGGGTAGAGGGAAGAGAAACGGACCTACAGACACAGGAGATACTGACCGAGAGGTCTCTGGAGCCCGCCGGGGGGGGTGGGGGTGGGGCGGTTGCAGCAGCAGCTGCGATCCCTTCAGCAGATTGTAATTTTTAAACGAAGTTCTAATAAAAGACCATGTAGCTAACGATTTTGTGGCTACCCTGTCTTCCCCTATTGCTGCTGCCCACAAAAACTTCCCGACCCGTCCCACCTTTCGATAGAAAGGGCATTTGGTACATCTGCTCTCACGTTGTTTTCTACGCCGCAGCAATAAAGTTCGGAAATTCCCTTTATCGTGTTTTATCCCATTTGCGCCATATAAGTGCCCAGACACGTATTATCGCGTTTTCGGTAGCTGAAATGCGTGATCTAAGATCTCCCGTATTTTACCCCTTTTTTAAACTCTCAGTCTGGACATTACGCCGCTGTCTGTGTGCGGACTTGGCGCGTTACGCCCCGCGGCGCGGATCTTGCACAGCGGATTTTGTTCGACTTTTTGGCCTCTGTCTCCCCGGCTCAAGGCCGTAGTTCTACCACGATTCTCGATCGCTTCTGCGCGTCGTATTTCCACGGTTCTTCGTGCCGCGCGTCTCCTGGGACCCAGTCTGTTTCCCAGCTCAATGCTGTCCCACGATTCGAGATCGTGTCTCCCACATCCCCGGGTTTTGACCGTAGGTTCTTGAGAGCGCTGTCTCAGTGGGGGCAATGCATTTTTCGGTCCATGTTCCAGCCTTCTCGGGAGCTGTGTTTGTGTCTGTGCTTGTTTCTGGGCGCTCCCGGCCCCGTGCTCTCCCCGCTCGGCTCCCGCTCCGCCGCCCGCTTCTTGCCTTTGCGTGTTTTGTGCTGGCCCGCACGGGCTGCAGCCGGAGCCTTTCGCCACTTGGTGTGTTCACTGCTGGAATTTCGTTTCGCTGCGGGCTGTTCGTTCGCGACTTTGCTTATTCTGTCGCTCGAGTCCCGTCTTGGCTTGATCCGCGTCCTTTTTCCGCGGCAGGCTTGGCTGTCGCCTTCCGCCATCGCCTCGGATCATCGGATACTGTAATAAGTTAGCCAAGACTCCATTCTTTTCAAGCGGGAAAAGCCGGTTCTTTATTCCCATAACTTATTCTATACAGTTTTCACGGACCTGGTGTGCAACACCTATGGGCCGGTAGTTTTCTTACTACTTCATTTTAAGGTCAGAAGGTGAGTGTGTATACGTGCTAAGGTTCGGGTTGTTTACATTTTTTCCTTTATGGGTCCTCATGGAACAGATCTTACTGTTTACACACTTATTTTTCAACCCATGAATAGGTGGTTGTGTTAACGAACCTTTCATACCAAGATTGTTTTTGCATGGGAACTTAAAAATTACTTAAGAGATGACAGGCTAGCTACTAATTTAATAGAGCAGTCCTGATTTTATGAGGCTTTCCTCAATTCTTCTGCCTGTCATAACAAAAACTGTATGGCTTTAAAAAAAAAATGTCCTTCAGGTAATATTTTCCTTCTCCTTTGTACTGTGTATGATGAGTGATTTCCACGTGACAGAAGTAGAAGATGAGGTTATCCTCAGGGGACTCTTTGCTTCTGTTGATCTATTAAAGAATTATTAATTACCAAGCCACATCTTTTAGATCAGAAGTGTGTGTATACACATATATATATATGCTTGTGCATGTATATCAAACTTGATTTTTTTTATCTTTTACTTTGGTTTTAAAACCTTAAATTCCCTGGCTATCTTCAGTTGCAGGCAACTGGAGTCAGGCAGCCAGATGTCCACTGCTACCTTGTGGACAAAATTTGGGCTTGATGGGCAGGCACTTGGAGGGAATCACCACCTTTGGTATCTTTGTCCTGTACAGAAACTTGCATTGAGCATTCAGAACTTGTAGCATGTGTTTGTGTAATCAGGATCTATCTGAGCACATTTCCATGCTCCACAGTTTTGTACAGCTGCCAAATGCAGTGAGACCCAATAAAATGTAGGCTTTGGTGGCATTCTTGTTTCCAAAGCTGCTTCAAGTGTTTATAACAGTAATTATGTCAAATTATGTAAATTAGCCCAGAAAAGACTCCCATCAACTGGGTGATGTTCAAGAATTTTATTGTTCAGGCTGTTAGTCATGTCTTTTTTTAGGGAAATATTTGTTTTGGAAATACTTTTGTGCTGGAATGTCTTCTAGATGTTTGACAGCTCACCTAGTTCGGTCTATCTCATCACTTTTTCATTTAATCAGACAAAAGTTAGAGCTTGTAGCAAAAAGCCAGTAAGTGATCAGAAAATAGACAAGGCAGAGAAGATAGAGGCAAGAATTACATGGTAGTAAAAAGGTTGGAATTTTAGAAAAATATGATGTGAAACAAGGAAGCTGCTTTGGCATCGTGAAGCATGAGGAGAGCAAAACCTCAGGCTGTGAGCTGGTTTTGGCAAGGAGCAGACCCTGGTGACAGCCTCAGCAGCTCCTGTGGAACAGAGTGCTGGCACAGAGCACCAGCTCAGCAGCATCTGTCCCTGTCCCCATGCTCAGAGCTGCCGTGGGTGCTGCAGTGATGGTGCTGCAGGGTCTGGAGGGTGGCAGAGAAGGGGCTACGAGCTCTGGGAGCTGAAGGCCAGAGCACCTGGACAGGTGAGGCCTCAGGACAGCTGTTGGTAGAAACTGCTTGTGGCCAGCCCGGCTCTCTGATAGGATTGGGTTTGTTGATGTTCTGGAGAACCAGCACATCCTCAGTGCTTGCAATCAGATTTTTCAGAGGGCAAATCCCAAATTTGAGGGATTTTAAGAAGCCTCTCAGTCTCCAGTCTGATTTCTCAGGTTTATTGCTGATGCAGAGTCAGTTGCCTGCCCTGCAAGTGAAATTTGTCTCCATGTACCTCACCTGGGTGGCAGCAGAGCAGTGAGAGAGTTCACTTACCTCGTTAGGGCTCCTGCAGAGGCATAGCAAAGGCAAAAGGAGGAAGTTTTTCTGTAATTACTCTTTATCTTGAACTATCTTCCTGTTTCTGTTTAGTTGGACAGGGATGTGATTATTCCATTCTAACCAGATGAGCCACGCTCTCACTTTTTGCTGTTGGGAGAAATGCAACAGAGGAGAGATCTGTGTAAAAAGAGGCAAAAGAAAGGACACCATGCTGAGCTAAAAGCTTGGGATTAATCATTTACAGCTGTTTCATACTTAGCTTATTTAAGTAATTCAGCTTCCAGTGTGGTTGCCATAGAAAGGTAGGAAGAGTCTGCATCTATAGGGATGAACACTCATCACATCCTTCATTGGAGGGAGAAGATGTGCAGGGCCTGCTCTCAGCACTGTCCTGTTCCCATATCTTTTGATAACATTGCTTGTGCATGGTGTGGAGAATTGTGATTCTAGTCACTGCTGAAGCCTTCCACAGGATGTCTTCCCATTCATAAATGTTTGGAGGGAGTGGTTTATGCTATGGCCAGAAACTGTAAATAAAATTTGTTGCTGACAGCTGTAGTTACAATATTTATTTCCTAAATGTCATGGTAGGAATTGCTTGACAAGGAGAAGGGAAGACAGACAAGCATATTAGTTAGTGAGTTGTTACAGGTATTCCTCAGATAAATATGATGATTTAGATCTTATTTAAATAGGTATTTGGTAATAGATAAGGAGATCTTATGTTTAGCTGTATAAAGAAAAAATAGACCTTAAAATTACTGAATTTAGATCTTGTTCCTTGTGCAGACCTTGGCCTTTGAATTACTCTTACCCACCTTTATCTCGTGAAAATAAAGGTTGTGCAGTACTACCTTACCCACCACCACGTCCTAGAGAAGCACAGGGATGCAGCTGCCTGGCAGGATTAAACTGCTGGGCTGGGAAGCAAGCAGAGAATCTCTGTACCAATTTTAGATGCCCCCTTGCTGAGCACACAGAGTGCAAAGCAGAGCCCAACACCATTACACAGCAGCCCAATTCCAATGCCCACTCCTGTTTTCATCCCATCCATTAGCCAAGGACATCAGCCTACAAGAGGGATTCATCTCAGCAGAGCTCTGTGTGTCTAAGGAAACAGTGGCCCCCATCCACTTCATCAGATTCCTCCATTATGAGAGCCACAGGCTGGCAAAGCAGCATCACTGATTTATCAAGAGTTTGGATTTATGTGGTATTTCTAACCACAAAGGATGCAAATACTCTCAATATGTCCCTGTAGTTTAAGACATGCTGTACTGCTGTAGAACGGTGTAATTAGGCAGTGGTGTTTGCCTGGCTGCTCAGGACAGGAAGGGATGGTGATCCTCTTAAAAGAGATACAGACTTTGATCCTGCAGGAGAAATATAAAGAAAAACAGAACCTAATTACTCGATTAAATGAGCCAATAGTCTGGGTTAAGCCCTGTATTTTTAGTGAGGCAATCTGATTTTTAAGTAACCAGTGTTGCCAAGTGTGAAGTTTTGAACCTCAGACATTAAAGAGCACTTCCACAAACCCCAGAGGGCCCAGTGTTGGTGTAGGGGTTCAGTACATCAGCAGCATTTCTATATTTAGGTATTCTTTGCCCATTTTTTGATCAAATATTACCCCAGCTTCCCTGTACTTAATATTTGAACTAACTGGATAACAGCACAAGGTGTTATAGCTGGAGGATGAGGAAGCTGAACCATTGTTCTGCTCAGACGTGAGAAAATGATAGTTAATGTTTCAGTTTTCATTTTGCTCTAGTAAATTTGTCCCTAAGACACATGTAATGTAATATTCTTGTCGTATTTTAATATGACAATATTAATTTTTAAAAAGTTGTATTAAAAGTACTTCTTTTTTATTCACCATGAACTACATCTTACTATAAGCCTATAAACATTTTAGTACCATTTATGCAGAATGGAGTTGAGAAATACAAAAATCTGAATGCATACAGGTTTTCTCCATTTTGAATACTTAACTGCAGCCTAAATATGAAAATATATAAGCAAAAATGCATAAAAATATGGAATAGAAATATTACTGTAAAATATTGTGTTTTAACAACTGATGTTAGATTTGCTTGGCAATTATTGCTAACTGATGTTAAATTTACTTGTTAATTATTGCCATAGCTAGTGGTAACCAAAATTTCATTGTATCGGTTTAGTTTTCTGTTTGGAGTAATTTTCTAGTGGCAAGTTTTAATCTTTGCAAATTAGTGTAGAACTTGCCAGCTAGAAAGTTTGTGTGAAATACAGCAGTAAAATGAGCTTTTAGTGGGTGCAGTTGAAATCTTTTCTAGCATATCACATTATGCAGTATTTACTCTCCTGAGAACTACATTTTAAGCTCCAAAGACACTTGTGCTGAATTAATTTAGAAGAAAGTTAACACATAGCCATGTTTTTCCTTCAAAACAGATACCCTATTTGCATATTTTAGCATCTAATTTTAAATGCTACGTTTATTTACAAAGAAATTATTTGTTTGAGTTGTACATGATTCTTCCTCATTTCAGCTGTCCGGATAGGCTGCACCCAACAGTGGCAGGTGACAGCTGCTGCAAGGCACTGCATGGCATTGTCCTGTCAGGCATGCAGAACCATGGCCAAACCCAGGTTATCACTGCTTATCATACAACTTGAGTGATAACCAGCACTTACCAGGTGAAGGGCCTGAGTTTCAGGAGGTCTGAGCTCTGCTTTTGCTTCCTCCTTTGCATTACTGCTCCAGTCTCTGCATTCTCCAGCTGTGGGAGGGATGGAAGGAGTTTTGCTGTTGTTATTTCTAAATTCCCAGCTGAAAACAAAACTCTGTCCCTATCAAGTGAGTAAAAGTTGTATCTTTAATCCCAATGGAGTTATAAGAAGTATGTCTGTAAGAAAGATTTGGATTCCAAGTAATCATCTACACTATGAGATAAGATGAGAAAAATGTTCCCTTGGAAGTCAAATGAATCAGGGTGAAAAAATTGACAAGAAAGGAGTGTTTGTTATTCAGTGAAATGATCAGGCCATCAAGCATGGTGTCCTGAACCCAAGAGCGGTGACACTCAGTATATCAGACAAAAAAAAAAATTAATAGATTATTTTCATTGCTGTCTGAGTAAACTGCACAAGGTTTGTGCTGCAGCAGCAAGGACATTCCTTTCCCAATATCAGTTATAATCAGATTTGTGTGGTTAGTGGGGAAAAAGCCATTTTCAATAACTAGACACAATGATCCGAGTCCCAAAGAACCCAGCCTCAATTCCCATGTTAGAATATGCAGATCAATTGAAATAGTGGTGCAAATTCATTTCCTAATTTTCTTCACTTGGCACTCAATTTATTTCTTAGGCTCTAGAGACTGGTTTAATCATAAGCATATAATGATAATGCAAGTAGTTCAGGTTCTGGGTTAAAATGCATTAAACCTCCTTCTTATGGAGCATTCAGAATTAGAAAACTTAGATTAATTAAATACAACACACACACAAAAGAAATAAAACTGTCATTCAGTATTTTTGTTTTCCAAGGGAGTTATTTCTCACAAATAATCTCATCTAAACCCTATAAATCTTTGGAAATCTGTTTACATGTCTGGGAAAAATATAAAAATCTTAGGTTTCCTAGTTGTGCTGAAAGGAGTTTCTCATTTATCTGGCTGGAGAAGAGTAACTAGGTATAACCTATGCTAAGGCTGGTAAATATCACTGTGAAGTTGTGTTCTTCACATCAGTTGTCCATCTGTGCTATGTTAGAACAATATTCTCATCCATAGGGAGAAAAAGAGAAAGAATAAGGCAGTGAGGTGCTTCTAGGCACGAGCTACAGCTGCAAGATGTGGATGGGTTTGGACTCTCACTATCAGCAAGATACAGAGATGCTGGAGTGTGTCCAGAGAAGAGCAACAGAGCAGGTGATGGGTGTGAGCACAGGGCTGAGGGAGATGGAGGTGTTTGGCTGGGAGAAGAGGAGGCTCCTGGGGGCCTTACTGCTCTGTGGGAAAGGAGGTTGTAGCCAGGTGAGGGTTGGTCTCTTTTCCCTGCCATAGGATGAGAGGAAAAGGCCTGGAGCTGTGCCAGGGGAGGCTTAGATTGGATATCAGGAAGAATTTCTTCACTGGAAGAGTTATCAAGGCTGGCAGGGGAAGTGGTGGAGTCCGTATTCCTGGAGATATTTAAAAGACAGGTAGAAGTGGCACCTAGGGACATGGTTTTGTTGCCTTAAGGCAAAGGCTAAGACAGAGGCTAGACCGAGTTATAATAATAGTAATGTGAACATTTATTAAAGGCCTTCAAGGCCACACCCTGGCAGCCACAGCAGTGGCCCAACCTGGATGGCTCCGAGATGGAAGCAAAAGAGGAAGTCACGAGATTCCCCCCCCCCACTTTTACAAGTTTCAGCCCATTTGCATACCCCCCATCCATTGTCCAATCAACAATTCCAAATCACGATGTTTCATCCTTCCAGCTGGTCTCCTTCCTTTCACATTGTTTATCTTCAGGGCCTGGAGCTCAAAGAGAGTGTCCTTGAAGAAAGTGAGGCTCCTGCTAAAACCAAAACTGCCCTGCCCCCATCACCCTAATCAGGTCCCAGCACCACTTAATACAAAGCCACAACTACCCAGCAGAACAAAACAGAAAAACTCAGAACCTAAGGCATCAGTTTGGTCACAGAATTCGTAGTGTTGAATTAATGGTTGAACTCAATGATCTAAAAGTTTTTTTGCCACCAAAAAACTTCTGGAATTCTATATACCACAACGATGTTACTTCAAACAAGAAGGCAAAATCTAGGAATACACAATTTGCTGCATCACAGAGCACAAAATTAGTTAACTAGATTAATTACCTTACCCAGAAGACTGCCCCAGGCAATGGTCAGTGCTTACTGTTTCACAGAAATGAGCTCTGCTGTGAGCCAGCAGTTCACTGTAAGTTCAGGAGGAGGATTCCTTTCTTGACCCCTGATGTGCTGTCTTCAAGAGCACTGAGGCTTGATTTGTCTGAATGATCATCTCAGCATGCCTAAAAGGAGTTATTAGCACTCTTAAAATTAACTTACCCCATCAAAAACATCTAGTCAGCCACTGAACATTGATGTCTGAGACAATGAATTCAACAGGTTTCCTATACTCTCATAAATCACAATAGTTGTAGCAAATTCTTTATCTAATACTCCTTTTTTCCTTAGAAACTTTGTTTACCAGTTCCTCACTGCTATATATTCACAGATATTCATACTTCTGAATAAAGGCACTAATTTTCATTCCCCTACTAAACAAAGTCCTGTTTTTATTTCATGTTAGTATATTTTGTAATTTCTCCACCATCTGAATATTCCATCACACTTCAAAATATCTTTGTTGCCTTTCTCTGACTTACAATTTAAACATCTTGAAGGCAAGCCTAGATCACAGCAAATGGATCAAGCCTGAGTTGTTTGCAGAAATAATTTATATGTAATCTCAGAATGAAAGAGAAAAAGGTAACTTTTCTGAGCTTTTCACAAAATGCATTATTAAAACATGCAAATAAAGCAAATGTCTCCAGCGCTCCTGTCTTTTTCTTGGTTGTATCAAGATATTGTTTCACTACACAGGCAGTTGTTGCATGGCACAATCAATGAAAAGAAAGTCTGTAAAAAAATCTGGGTTTTAGTTAGAGAAAAATTACCCTGCAGAAAACACAGGGCAAAGCATTAACTTTGGATATTTTCTGTAAGTCCAGTCTCACATAAGACTCCAGAGGTGTTTAAAATGCAGGGTTTGCCACTATCCAACTCTTCTCCTATTGGAGTTTAAAATATAGCAGTTGTAGTTGTTGCTGTGAACAACATGACATAGTTTAGAAACATATCTTAATCTAGAAGTTGAATATCAAAGTTGGAGCACTGAGTAGCCAGGAGTGTGGTGGGTTCTGCACACGCAGTTTTCTGAATGCTACCAAGGAGGACAGCAGGCAGATTAGGGCAAAGGAAGACACGAGAGACAAGTGTGGACATCATCCCCTTTAGTGGTGAGGAAAATAAAATCAGAACCATCAATCTGTGAATCATCCTTCACCAACACTCATCTCTGCAGCTTACTCCTTTAAGTTCCCAAAAAGGCAATTTATTTCTGAGTGACCTGTCCTGTTACTGATTACTCAGGACAGCTGTGATCAGAAAAACCAAGCACATCCTCTGCAGAGGATCAAGCCAATTTTTCCTTTTCCACAAAGGACTTGCTAGGTAAGCCTGGCTCTCAGAAGATCATCATAACATATCATCTGGATCTGCTGCCAAATAAAAACCAAACAATGCCTTCAGCTGTGAATTCTGCATTTAGCCGTAATTATCAGGCTATGTCTGGATAAAGGATTCCATTTTCAATCTGCTTTCCACTCTACCACAGCTACACCCCTGCCCCAAGACAGTATTCAATAATTAATTCCAAAAATCACATTGTATTACTTTATTATCATAAACAATACTTGTTTCTCCAGATGTTCTTCTAGCATATCATAGAGATTTCCTGGCCACTGCTGATACTGCAATAATTCATGGTTACTTTCTGAAAAATACCTTAGTCTGGCTAATGTATTGTACTCCAAAACTTCCATTTTCTTAGTCTCATCCCAATTTTCTGTAGTAAAACACATTTCCAGCTATCATATCCGAAAGAGCTTCTTAGTATTTCAGTGAAGGCTTGAATTTAATTATTTTCAAATTCTTATTTTCTTAATTTTGCTATTAACAGGACTGCAACCTGTGATAATAAATCTGTGATTTTATTTTATATAAATGTGAAGAAATGTTAGTAATAGATATGTATCCACATGTTCCGTTTCTGATTTATTTTTTGCTGTATCTCTGTAATTTGTTTTCTATTCCAGTTACATTCTCTGTATGAAACTGCATTTCCTTGCACCAGGTTTAATTGCTTTTATTTTAATACCTTAATTAACAGTATCGTGTATTTCTACATGCTGGAGAGAGTAAGCAAATCAGACAATCCAATCCAGAGTAAGTAAACCAGAATATGATTGCATAGACCACTAGCTAATAAAACCTGGACATACAGATAAGGCTGCTTCATTTGATTTGTCACAGCTGCAGTATTAAAAATTTGGTGCAGTATTATGAAAATTCAGCATTTATGGTCATGTAAAACCTGAACACTCTTGAGAGAGGAATGAGACAAAATTGTGATGTAGACATTAAAAGTGGTGTAACTGTTGAATGATATGTCTAATCCCATTGTCAGAGGATGTTTCACAGTATTTACACACTGAGTACCAGCAAGTGGATGTAAGTGCTTGGGTGGCTACCTGGCAACAAAACTTGAGTGCAGGAGGAGGGGAAAAATTTACTTTTTCCTTAAAAAATGGTTTGGCTTATCCCTATTATAATGCTACTTAAGTTTCCATTGTACACAGTAATTAGTTTTATTTATTACTGGAAAAAAAATTAAGTGTGTCTTGTAAAAATTCTCATTTGCTTATCTACCCTGTAAATAAAGATATAAATAGCTGAACAGATAATATATATTTTAGTATACAAACCTGCTGTATATGATACTTCATGTACATAAAAGTAGTTAAATGCACCTTATTTTCACATTACTCATATAAAATATATTTTGAGTAATTAGTACATATATTTGAGTAAAAGCAGATAACAATATACGTCAGTGAGAAATATTTTAATTAAATAAGTTCAAATTAATTGAAGAAAATTTTGAACAGCAAAAGATATGTTGTAGAGCCTGCTTTACTTATGGCACACCTGTTAGACAAACAGTTGGAAAATTTATCATACTTCTTTGGATTCAAGGAGTTAATCAGTTACCTCCATATTATATATATATATCCTTTGTAAGCTAAAAAGCAGAAAATCTAAGATGAATAACATAATCCAATATTTCCAAGAAGCAGACAATACTGAAAATACATTAATTACTGGATGGGATAAATTATTCCCTTCTTCCTGTGAAGATTTTCATACTGCTTCAACATCCACACAGAAGTGAATCACACAAAGGAAAAGAAATTACTTATATAATTTGAGTAATTTTCTTTAGGATTAAATTTGGTGTGCTAACAGTCACTGAAAATTGACCCCAGTGTTCTGGGGAAATGCATGAGGAGATCAAGTGTTCTGTCTGGAATGAAGATTATCTCAGTCTCATACACCTCACCATAATTCTTTGATTCAAATGTATCAAAGCAACAGCAAAGATTAGAATTTCTGCTTCAAAGGCAGAGCGAACATGTAAATATTTGAGGTCACTGATTGAGGTCCAAATAGAAAATTAATAGACTAGAGAATGCAATGATCTACCCAGTGTATGTGATAGGAGGCTGGATATACTTATTAACCTTTCAAGACCTTTTTCTGAAATAGCCATGTTTAGGCAAGCAGGTAAGAGCTTGTTTTTTCTCTTTCAGGTAGAATAACATGAGCTTTCCTGTGATGAGCAAAAAGCAGGTTTAAACCCTGAGAGGAAAAGTGTTCATTTTAGAGTAACTCCTTAAAAATAGCCGTCAGCATGGTTTTCAGCATTGCTGCCAACCTCCAGCGCTCATTTAACATCCCTCATCTCTACCAGTGATCAGGTCTGGTAACTGCACCCACCACCCCCAGTAAACCAAAACAAATCCCACAGAACAGTTCAGCAAAAGCTCTCTAATGACTTTGCACAACTTGGTACCACAGGGGTTTGCAGGCACATCAAACGGTGTTCTGAAATGCCATATTATTGGATAAATTCTGCTTTAAGTGAAAGACTGGGAAGGAAATACAGTAGAAATGCAGAAAGTGCAATGACTCTAAAGGAAGCCAAAAGCATTGCTTTCCACTGTGTGTACCAGGATGTTGACTTGAGACAGTGTTAACATTAAGAGTACGCTTACGAAGCACTCCATCAGTTTTCTGTGTGTCTGAGTACCAGCAGGAGCTGAGAACATTTGTGCTTCTCACAGGAATTGCTTCAATTTGCTTCACAAAAATCATGCAGTTTTCAGTCAGACTTGTTAGTGCTGACACATTCAGTCTATTTTTTACAGAATAGTTGACCGGGCTACTTATTTATCCTCTTGAGACTTCTACTCCCATTGAGCTGCTTCTCATCATCACTGATCTTAATCCTAATTCTGTTCAATTGTGCAGAATTCCTCTTGCAACTTGTTTGAGCCTACAGAATTGTGTTTAATGTCTCATGATTAAAGAGATTACCCTAGGCTATCAATTTTTGCCTTTAAATTGGAAAGTAGAGAACTTTCCTAGAATGGGGAAAGGAACCCAGATGGTCAACTCGTCTTTCACTGAGCCTGAAGTGTAGTAACACAATAAACCATTTTGCCAAGCATACAGTAAACCCAATTATGAGAGTTTTATGCAAGTTTGGATAACTGCTTACTTAAAAAAAAAAAAGCAAAAAAAAGCAAAAAAATAATGCCTGCATTTGGCTTTAGCGTTCCAAATACTAAAGATGACGACAGACTGCCAAAATCATTCAGGAATGCTGTAATTTGGAGACCAAGCCAGTTAGAGGAACAAAATAGAGTGTTAGCTTTTGGTTCCTCAGTCCTGCTTGCTCAATTCTTTGACTGGAGTTACTCAGTTAGTGTACTTTAATGCTTACACAGCTCACTAGTTCAGGCCTTGCAACCTGCATTAGGTGCCCTGTTAGCAACCCAGAGCTGACAGGGCAATCCCGCTGTCCCAGGCTTGTATTGGGCATATGAAGGGGTAAAAAGGAATGCAGTAAAGTAGAAAAATACCAGGAAATTTTAGGTAAGTACCAGACAAACCTTCCTCCCTGTACTTCAGAGCAGTCCTTTTGTTTCTATGGCTGCTGAAAGCATCTAAAGCGGTGTACAATCTCTGAGGGCTGAAGCAGTGGCTCTGCACAGGCCTCGCATCTCTTAGAAACAGAACAGCTTAGCTCCTAAAAGGCCTTGAGCCTTCCTGTTTCTCTCTTGTGGTTAATAAAAGCATGTCTTGCTAGAAGCATCTGTGCTCTCTGCAACACTGAATTCACACATATTAGCTACTACTTAAATTTGGTGTCTCTTTTCTGTTCTATGCAGCAGCTCCAATGTACTCAGCAGGGTGGTTTTCAGTATCCAATGCAGAGCACTTTCCACACATCAAAAAGAGCTTCCTTGGCTTTTTATCTCCCAATTCACTTGTTTCTGTTAAATAAAAGCCAGATTTCACATGAGGGCACATCAGAAAGAGTGAAGGAGGGTGAGGGGCTCTTTATATGCTTTTTTTGGTTGCTTGCTTGTTTTGTTTTTCCTTAGGAGTACACTTTGTTTGTGTAGCTGCCTGTATTAAAGTGTTTCTCATGAATACATTTACTGTAACACGTAGGTCTGCTCTACAAAATTTAGAAAAAAGCAAAAAATGTTGTCTCCACTGTGAACATCCTCCTTCCTCTACTCCCAAATCCACAAGGCATCATTGACCATTCAAGTGAAAGAAACCCTTGACCACTGAAACAAATGGGAATTAAGCAGGAAAAAAAAAAATCCAACTCCACAGGGCAGTCTTCAAGTCTTAAACGCTGTGCCTTCCTCTACCTGAAAGAGTTTCAAGTGCCATACTTCACAAAGAAACGGAGAGAGGGAATTCTGTTCCTCTCCTTATGCCAGGAAGTTAGAAATGACAGGAGAAGCCTAAGAGTACCATATCCCATGTCCAGAAATCAGGCTAGTGATGGACCCAACCAAGTTATTTTTCTGACGAGACAAAGTGGGACAGCTTTCCTCAGCTTCCAATGCAGGATCTGAGCTGAGAATGTCTCAAGCACCGAGAGTCAGATGAGAGACAACCAAGAAATGAAAGATACAAACTAGTTTACGTAACTAACAGCAACACAAAGCACCTCCAGCACCAGTTGAAGAGACAAGGAAGTTAATCTTGATTTTGGGTTTAGGCTGACACACTTGTAAGGTGTAATTCCCAATTCCCAGTTTAAGCCAAGAGAGCTGACCCTGGGTGCCATGCAACACTGAGTCTATGCAGTGGAAAACCACACTCCACAGCTTTCATCAAGAATAAAAATGTCATGTTATTCTAGAAGAAAACAAGATAACTGTTCTTTTCACAGTGAGAAAATACCCATTTACCTCAGAATTTTACAAGTGAATAACATAGTTCAGAGCTCATTAAATTAACTTGGAGAAAAAAAAAAATCAACCTCACTACAATGATCACCAGAAGGCCAAAGTAACCGAGGGAGTGGGGGAATGAGACAAGTGGGGTGGGAATGTAGGGTCAGTGTTTAGGATGAGAGACGAAATGGCATATAATAAATCTTTGACAAAATTTTCATCCTAGTTTCTTCAAATTTCTTGTAGGTCATGCAGTGTTATTGCTTTTGGATAGTTTGGAGTTTATGCTCCCACCAGACAGCCAAATTTATCTACTGTTATTAATAGAAATGTCAATAACAGTTTTACAGCAGTGGGAAAATACAGTTCACTCAACATTTCATTATGGAGGTATATTAAAATGCCTCTGCAAGCCTGCCTGTCTGTCTAGTAAAGTAATCAGTGGAAATTGTATCAAGGCTGCACATAGACCTACCAGTAGGATTCACGGGAGCCACACGTTTTGGAGTTTTGTGGATTATTCTGGAAATGGTCCCTCTTACCCAAAGCTGTATTTAAAATGTGGAGCTTTCAAACCTAATTCTGTGATTCATTAGCCAGGCCCAAAATATTATTTTAGAAGTCATTTCTTAGAGCAAGTTCTTGCTGAGCATTACTGGTGGGCCAGGAGAGGACCCTCAGCCATGTGTGCGAATGAAGCAGAGCCTGTGCTGAACAGCACAAGCTGCCCTTGTCTGGGGAGCAGCCTGCTCTGAAACAGCACCTGGCCTTTCTGTGGGGTTCATGCCAATACCCTTGTGCTTATAGCAGAAATCCTTCCCAGCTGTGACTTTATAATGCGAGCTGTAACACAGACTTGAACAAAACTGTGAGGTGGTGGGGTTTTTGTATGGAATTGGGTGCTTGGTTTGGGTTTTTTATAGCAGCTATTTTTTCCCATGGTACATATAAGCAATTTTAATGCTTCTGCTCCTTCCATACTTTAGGTGTACTAATCTAATTCTTTGATTTGCAGATTAAGCCAGTAATTCTCTACACAAGTCCAAGATACTTTAGAGAAAGCCACTTTCAGACTGCTGTGCAATTACTCTACTCTGTGTGTCCTGGAAGAAACCTCCCAGACACTGATGTGTACAAGTTATCTGTTGCCTTCCTTAGACAGGAGAGAGGAGGAAAAAACCAACTGAGAACAGGTTTAAAGGGGGGAAAATGTAATTTATGTCACCTGCATGACAATTTAATTGCAACTGAGGTCTATAGCTGTGTGATAGCAGTGATTTAAAGCTTGAGGCAACTCTAAAGTGAAAGCAGGGCTTTAATAAGGCAGCATTAAGCTGGGAATTGAACAGACTCAATACTGAAGATTAGCAACAAAAGGTTATAAAAGACATTTCAGTATTCAAGGAATAAACAATTTTTTGCATTTTATCCTTTATACAGCATACCCTGGCTGTCTCTTGCCTTATTTTGGTGTTCAGAAGTGCAGCAGAGCCACAAAATCAGGGAAGTGAAGCAAACAGGAAAGCTTTGGCTCGTGGTTAAAATGCATAGCTAGAAACACAGTTCAGTTCCAGAAATCCCATTTGCTGAAATGAAAACCAGGCAATTGAGACTATTGCAAACTGCATCAGAGATTAAACCAGCCTGTGACAGAGGAACCTTCTTTCCAAAATCAATGTTATCTTGTCTATAACTGGAAAGTTTTTCACAGTAGACAGACACTGGAATGTTCTATAACTTACATTACCCCACAGTAGCAATGCAACAAGATCAGTGTTTAACACAAACACTTATTTGTCTTTTTTCCCCCAATCTTTTTACAGGGAGGTCCTATCCAGAACCGAAAATCCAAGCGCTGCCTGGAATTGCAGGAAAACAATGAGAACGAATTTGGATTTCAGCTGGTCCTTCAGAAGTGCACTGGACAGCGTTGGTCCATAACAAATGTCCTGAGAAGCTTGTCATCATAGCAGACTAAATTTTGTACCCAATTTCTTTTGCTACTGTGTAGCAAGTACTGCATTGTCGCCTGCTGTACTGTATTCCTCCCGCTTCCCATCCCCCCCAGTTCCTTCTCACCCCTTTTTTGTCTCTGGTTTGAATTTGTGAGTTTGTGGGTTTGTGGGCTGGAAATAAGACGTTTTTATTTCACAATGATGTTTTCATGACATTTATAGAGATGCTGAATGACAGGTGACGGGTAGGCTATCCTAAGATATTTTACAACTGTAAATAGGAGGCAAATGGAGAATATTTATAACTCAAACTTTTATTGAATAAAAAAGTCCAAACACTATTACTGTCTGTCTGTCTCCATGGAAATCCATTTGGAAGTTAAGTGCTGGTTTCACTGCTTTCATTAACCCAAGCCTGATCTCGGCATGTTGCTGCAGAGCATCAGAATTCTCCAGACTTGTGATAAGTTCTACCTGCACACCAATAGCTACAGTGAGGGAGGATTTTCTCCATTCTCCCTCTCCAGAGATCTGTCTAGGCCACTGTAGCCACTGGTGTGCAAATGCAGGGGGAAGGTATGGTGTGTGGAGGTGTACAAAATGTCCCCAAGCAATTTTCCTCTCCAGTACCATTTAATAAAACCCCAGAGAGAACACCAGGGCTCAAGTGAGGCAGGGAAGAGAATTTGTTAAAAATGAAGGGGGGGAAAGCTACAGGAGAAAAGAGCAGCTCCTGGAAGAAAACTAAAATATAAACCTGACATTTCGCAGTGGGTTGGCTTCCATTTCAGTGACTGAACTTTCTTTCCAATTCTTCGTTGTTCTTACAAGTCCTTTTTTTAAATGCACTTATTCCCTGGGTACTGCAGACTTGGGTAAAAATGCCTCCATCCAAGAGAAAAAGGTACAAACTCACACTGCCTTTCTCCCTGCCTTGAAGGAGGTGTGAATGCAATTCCATATCACTTCGTCTAAGACTGGTGTGGAGAGAAAATTTGATGAGGTAAACCAGAACACTGGGATAGTTTCACTAGAGACTATTTCCAACTGCTTTTATTTGTATGTAAATTCATATCTCCTTTATTACTCTATTTGTTCTTTTTATTCTGTTTGCTACCTTAAGCAAGAGTCCTAAACTGTTTTGGAGCTGGTTATATGCCAGATTGACTTTTGCAGACCAGCTTCACATTTCAGCATCAGCTCACAGCATTGCTTCCTGGGGCTGTTCAGTAAGCCTTGGGGAACATTAATTACAGCTGCTCTAATTTCTGCTGTATATATTTACTATATACATAGATGTATAGTTACCATATGTTTGCTTCTCAAAGAGGAAAACCCTGACCAACAACAGGAGAAAAGTCCTAGAGGTGGTGATGGGCTGAGCACCTGACCTTTGACTGGCTTCACCCATTAAAATTGGAATTAGAATGCAGAATCATTTAGAGCAGTCCCTAATCCAAGAATTCCAGATGAACAGGGAAGAAACTATATGTTCAGATGGGAAAAGCATGCAGAGGAGTAGGAGACAAACTGAGCTTCCTTCCAGCAAAGATACTGAGGCTTCAGTGCATGGAGATGCAGCCATAAGGAAAAAGCGAATACTGCGGATCAAATCGGACTTCTCTTGATTTCTCCAGGCTTGCTGCTGTGGGCCTTCACTTTTGGGTCTGGGGATGTTTTTATTTATGAGCACTAGAGGGAGATACCTGGCAAAGACTTGAAAGAAAGGTGCTGAGCTCTGAACTGCTATGTTTGATACCAAAAATTCTAGACACAGTATCCTGTGTCTAGAATCTGCCCAGGGAAGATTGGAGTTACTCCTGATCACATTGTAGCAGTGTGCTGATGCCCACTGCCAAGTGAAAAAAAAACCACCAAAAACACAACAAAACCCCCACACCCCACTTAAGTGAATCACATCATGGTGCCAAACCACAGAGTCATAGAATGGTTTGGGTTGGAAGAGGCCTTAAAGATCTCCAGAACACACCCCTGCCATGGGCAGGGACACTTTACACTCGCCCAGGTTGCTCAAGCCCCATCCAGCCTGGCCTTGAACATCCACATTCTCTGGACAGCCTGTGCCTCACCACCCTCACAGTAAGAAAATTCCTCCATATATCCACCCTAAATTTCCCCTCTCTCAGTTTGAACCCATTGCTCCCTGTCCTAGCACCCATGTTCTGTGCTATCCAGCCTAGCCTCCCTGCTGCACACCAGCTCCAGGGCTGCTGCTTCCCTTGATTCCCATGAGGTCTGCACTCAGGAACACTTTCCTTCAACAACCTTAGAGGGAATCCCTCAGTGGTGACTGTGGGTTTAAATTCTGCAATTCTAGTAACTGCAGAAGAATTACCAGAATAAAAATTCATGGTGGGAAACCCCATAAATCTCAACTCAAAACAATACTTTGTACTGCAGCATTTTGGCTATAGGTAAAATGCATGTTTTAGAATATACTTTTCCTTTGTAAACTTTTTTATGTGATAATAAAAGAGAAAGGGGTTTAAATCTGTGGGTAAGCCTACAAAATGGGTACAGTAAAAATGAATGTACATAAGCATTTATATTATTGTGCTCTGAGACCTCAGGTCTCTGAACAGACTTTCTTTGACAAGCCTCTCAGAAAAACACAGCAGCACAAGCAGAACTGAAGGACATGGCCACATTTCACTTGACACTCTTAGTCATGAGCTGCCTCATCCCTACTTCCTTTTGCAGCTGCACAGAAATTGCACAGATACAGGAACACTGCCTCACACTGTAAAAGACAAATAATCAAAAGTACCAAGTACAATAAAACTCATCTTCACTGTCTGGAAAACTATAGAATCTTATTCAACCATCAGTTGCCTCAAAAGGTAAAAAATATTCCCTAACAATAGTTGTTTGTATTTGTGGGGGCTTTTGATTGTTTTAAGGAGGAAAAGCTAGCAAAGAATGCAATTCCAGAAGTCATATAACTCCTCAAACTGAGTCTGGTCAGGGATGAAGATGACCAGAAAGATGCAGTCAGCTCCCTCTTCCTCCTACTGCTTGACAACTATTCCTGTATATTCTGATCAGTTTTTCTTGATAAATATCAAAAGTACATTTACCACATCTACAAGCTGATAAGGATATACTGACAATTAAAGGAAACTCCACATTTTGAGAAACCCTAAGCCTTCTTCCCACAGTACTTGCTTAAATATTTATGGACAGTAAATATCTTCCCAGGTATCATTCACTCATACCAGCACATCACCTACAGTGTTTTCCCCCAAGGCTGTAAGGTTTCCCACTGTCTGTTCTCTCCCCACATCAGCACATGGGGCAGGATACCAGCACCAAGGAGGAAAGAATCTCTGCTGATCATACAAGGACAACATGCAGAAAGAGCAGTTCCACATCCTTAGGGATGGCTTGGGCTTGGCTTGCATCAGAGATCCCTAGGCAATACTTCTGGAGATGGGTTGCACAGTCTTCAGAAGACATCCAGGTTCTAGGAATGTATTCATTTATATGTTTATATACTTATTTTTACAAAGCTCCAGGTATTCAGGGGCATGGATTACCAACACCACACCTGTTCATTCCCAACTGGAACTCTGACAGGAGAATTCAAGATTATCCTTGCCTGCCTGATCTTTCTAGGCTTGCCAGCATCTGCTGAGAGTGGCTGTGCAGGGTAGGGTTTAGGATTGCCCTCTTTTGCTGTAGAAGAGACAGGTTTTTTTGGTTTCTGAAAGACCAAAATTTCACCCTCCAACATCATGCCTCCTGTGTCTTTTATAAGCAGAAGTTAATCAATCAAAACTAATCACTGAGCCTTTTAATGTATGTTAATCAAGAGGTAGTTGCAAAAATGTTAATTAGCTGTCATGTGTCATTTTATACTGCGTATCACTGAATACTTACTTAGCTGGAGATATAAAGGGAAACAGATTTTATAAGGTCATACTTAAATAGATTGTACCACAATTTTGCTTGCAGACCTAAATTATGAGTATTTGTGTGTATATATCTCTACACCATCAAATAAGTGTAAATTTATATATAAAACATAAGCATGCATGTACACAGACTGCTCACTGGCCAACCACAACAGAAGAAAAATCTCATTAAAGTGCACTTTATCTAACTAGAGTCTTAAAGACACGCAGATTAGACACCAAAATGTCAGGTTTGGTTCACAATTACATCACTGCTACACAGAACACCTTCTTCACTACATCTGTTTTTAAAGCTGATAAAAAGAGCAGAACACCTCATCCTATTTCAACATTTGTTCAAGTGATTGTTAAGTTTTCCCAATAACTTCTCCAACCAGAATACAAAATAGCTGTGCTAACCCAGAGGCTCAGGAGGCAATTATCAAGGCTTTTATCTAAGAGTGTGTTCTCTACTGATTTTCTAAATTTCCCCCCTGCT
This sequence comes from Cettia cetti, assembly GCA_013401135.1. Classification (NCBI taxonomy): domain Eukaryota; kingdom Metazoa; phylum Chordata; class Aves; order Passeriformes; family Sylviidae; genus Cettia; species Cettia cetti. Next base: position 154,309 of record VZUI01053871.1, read on the forward strand.
ACATACCTTGCTTTAAAAATATTTAAAAGTGCAGAAGTCGAGTTTCAGTTATGTCATTCATGGCCATATTCTAAAACAGCAAAGCAATATATTTTTGTTTACTGACTAACATTAGCTTTGCATTGTCAGGTGGAAGTGATTTTTTTACCTGAATGCACTCTTGTTCTGGATAGTCTGAGGGGATTTTTGTGATAAACCATCTAAAACCTTTTTTTAGCACTACAAAAACATACTCTTCATGATAATATATTATTTCCAGTGAAGTAGCCTCGTTTGAGTGCATATATGATAGAACAGAATTTTTCAATTACAAGAATATCATCTTATGATATGAAAACAACAAATATATATTAGTTGCTAAAGGCCAAAGGTGCCTGAAATTTTCATTCAGCTTTTAAAAGGAGGGAGACTGAGTATTCTAAGTAAATTGGATCACAGTTTAGAAGGTGATGACTGCACAGACCAAAAAGTATGAAGAGTTAAGTTCAACCTTTAAACTCTGCTGCCATTTTTGATCAGAAGTCTGTGTGTGGTAGTTTTTGTTTGGTTGTTTTTTTTTTTTTAAATAAACAATAGCAGGCAAAAATTTCAAAATACTGACCCAATCTTACTCCTAAAGAACCAAAGCTCCTGTCAGCACACACAAAGAATGTTGTGAGCCTCGGCTTGTCACTGATATTCCCTTACCTTCTCTCATTACTAAAATCACTTGTATTTCAGTATTTTATTTCCCCATCTGTAGCACCTGCTGTAGAACTGGCATACCAACAGCTGACCTCAGGAAGATCTGCCCATTTTCTGCAAATGCAGATAGGAAATACCTGTATTTAAGTGCCTAAGTGCCAGTTATTCTCGTACCAGTTGTGAATATTTTGTTGCAGATGATGAGTGCACTCATTCCAATTCAAAACAAACCACCGAAGTCTACATTCTTATTTTCAGCATCTGTTAATAAGGGTTTTCTGTGCATCATATTTTTGTCATTTACCATTATTTTATTGTTTTCTATATTCTCCTAGACATTGTTCAGCTATATAACAAGAAGTATCACTTGAGTTAAATGCTCTGGAAATGCTCACAATTAAAGAGGAGATACTAAAAATATGTCCCAAACGTTGACAGGTCACCTTGAATAAACAGTGACAATCACAAAAAGGATCTTGCCAGCAAAATTGGATGCTGAAACCTTTCTAAACAGTAGAAGTAGTACAGCACAAGCACTGCAAAGACAAGAATTAAAAGTTATCGTATGGACAGCACTTTCCAAAACAGGTCTTGTGCTTTAAGCATTTTTGGTGACCATACTTCATCAGATCTGGCAGCCATTCAGAGAGAGCTTCTTTTATTAAGAGATGAAGAAAGATCATCACACTAGAGAAGTGAATAACCTTGATTTTTACTGTTCCTCACATGTTTTGCTACTGAGCACTTTTTACCTGGATACACATTACACAAGGGAAAAAAACACCCCCAAACCACGAAACCTTTAAATTTAAATCCCTAACTTTAATTTTCTGGCAGATATCACTTTTCTAACCTGCCTTCCTTTCCTATTCTCAGAAAACACAGTCCAAACTTCAACTGAATTACTTGGAATCCACATTGTCTATGTGTGAGGTACCTAATCCTTCTGCTTGCAGCTGAATGCAATGTGTGGCACCGCCATTTTTCTAACTTGTGTGTATTGTGCCTAGGCACTTACATGTTAGATTTCTGTGTATTTAGCAATCAACAAAGTGAAAGAAAAAGCCTCTCTTACACCTAAATTTTTAGCAGCGAGACAGAAGTATTCAAAGTGTCAGTTCAGACTTGAACCAGTTCATATTTAAAACATTTTATTGTTCCATAGCATGACTTCCTCTACTTGGCCTCACAGTCAATAACTCCTGTCAAGGATGGCCAACTTAAATAATTTTTCTCGAAAGTAAAGCTTTCAGGTATTAAATCCTTGACTGAATTTTCCTGGGAGAGATTGAATCACATAGGGCTTTCATCATCTAGAAAGATCTGAAAGGAATACTGTGTATCATGTCTAAGCTCCCACAAGTCAAGTTTTACTGCAGTTGCACAAGCCTGTCTGTTCACTTAGACTTTAGGTTATTTACTTTATGGAAAACATTTTTGAAAGATGAATATTACCTGAGTCAAATTAGCTTGAGAGCCATCATCTTCTCTTGTGTGTTAATTTCAGTGGGACCACCTGCAGTGACATGCTTTCCAGGAGGAGCCTGGTTATAAAAACCTGTCCCTTGATTATTAATTCCATTGTGGCTTTTGGATCCATGCTGTTCTTTTACCCCAATATAATGCCTTGCACTTTTAAGGGCACAGTAGAATCAAGAGATTATTAAAGGTTACTACATGAGTCAGAGGCAGAGGAAAATTGAGTTTTCCAGCAGATTTTGCTGTGCCCAGTGTTTTACCCAGAAACAGCACCTGTATTCCTCTTGCTTTTTAAAAACTGAGCAGAAATTCCTGTGGCATGAATGATACTCACAACAGCTTCTTGTGAAATAAAAAGGGTTTACACACCACCTCTGACCCCTCCTGGTACTCCACGGTTAGAGTAATAACCACCACAAAAACAGTGTAAAACAAAGTTAACAACTAGAAAAGGAAACAATGAACTGGTACAAACACATTGAGGAAAAAATGAGTTCAAGTTGAAGTTTGGCTTGAGGCCAAACAAAACACACAAGTTTGCAGGCAAGCTGCAGACAAGCATCCAAATGCAACCCTGATTTCACACCTGGAAGATGGGAAGGTGTTGGACTTGAGGGACCACTCAAAGAGATAATACAAACCTTGCTGAAGAGTATTTTTTCTATTACTCATTAAGCACAGAGGCAACAGCTTCTGTGTGCCTCTCAGGTATTTGGGTGTAGGATCACCAGACACTCAACAGATGACAGCCATCACCCTTTCCTGGGAGCAGCACACAGAGATTTGGCTAACAAGAGTGATGTGCAAAGCAGCTGGCTGTACTTGCAGCCAGAACCTTCTGGGTACCCAGAGCTTTGGAAAAGTGAGAGCTTTGGAAAAGTGTCCTGGTGCCTCTGCAATCTGCCTGCATTTCTGGGCAGCCCTTGCTTCCCCCTTCCCTAGGAAAGGGTGAGATTGACTTAAAACACATTACCTCAATCCTCATCCTACTCCTTGGCACTGGGATATCTCAGCCTCCCATTCTTTCTGTCACATGCAGCTGAGCAAAAAGAGATTTATGCCTCTCCCAAACACTTACTATAGAAATACCAGTAAAGGTGCTGCAATAGTTGCCATAACAACTGCTTTTAACTGGAATAGGAGTAAGGAATACAATTTCTTTTTGTCCACAAACTAACAATGTGTTCATTATTTTTAAGCAGACCCTTGTAAAGAGCTGAATTCTTTTAAAGCTGTTACCCTTGAGGATGTATTTTAGAGCTGCCTTTTACCTTTCAGAATAATGACTATTCTAATTATTGCCTTAGGTTCTGGTATATGTTTCTCCAACTTCCTGCCCACATATAAAACCCAAGATTTTTTTCAACAAAATTACTGAAACCGAGATAACATCAGCTTGTATATAGAAAACATCACCTGTTCTTCACAGGTAATTTGAGTCCATGTCTATCTTAAAGATAAGTTCTAGTGATCAGTAACAGCACAAGGCACAGTGACCACGGAGATCAAAATATTTTTCTTTATCTCATTATGAAATAGGTGCCAGTCTAAGAAAAGGGGGCAGGGGCTGAATTTTACATAGGTTGTCATTTTTGAAGACTGCACCTTTCAGAGATTTCCAATCCACTCTCCACAAACAGAGAAAGCTACCACAGCAGCTGGTTTGGCCTGAAACCCTGCTGGAGAGCAGGAAGGGAGCACCACGTACAGCTGTGGCTGCAGAAGCTTGTAAAGGGCCAGAGAGAGAACAGAGAAGAGAAAAAGGTATGTTGGCAAAGGGTGCAAAACACACAGAGGTGACAAATCCCTGCTTCAAAGTGTATGACATACATGGAGTGACAGACTCATAGATGGGAAAATAATTCACAATTCTTACCATGCCTTAAGTTTTAGCTTTCATGTATTTCACATTCTGTGCTGCCTAGGGGTGCAGTGCTGAGCCTCACATTAAGTGCTGCTGAGCTCTCTTCACAGAACAAGTAGACAAAACAAATCCTTTTCCTGCTGGAGACCAAGGACAACTTTCAAGCCCAAAAGCACAAACAAGGGTGGCTGAAGGGAGGAACAAGAAGGATGGGACCTCACAAGCTGAAGCTGTAATTGGACAATTAAACCCCAATATGCAAATGGACCAAAACTTATTAAAATGTGAGACCTTGTGACTGGCCAGCCATTTTGTGACCATTTTGGACCCACCTTTGTAGCCCTGGTCAGGCCCTGTCCTATCCAAGATGTAGCCTAGAGACCTTTCAATAAATACCTACTTTATTTTCTAGTTCTGCCCAGTCTCTGTTTCAGGTCAGCCTTCCCAAGGCATCACTTAAGGTAGGAGGGATTCTCCAATTGTTCAGCCTTACCTCTTGCCTAGCAAGGCAGGGTGCTGAGGGTACAGAGAGCATAAGACAGGAGCTCCACTTGAAGGTGACTGAAAAAATTCCAGCATATGGGACTGTGTGGAGGAGAGAGGAACTGCACACGGATGCTTGCAAAGTCTTGGGAGGACATAATATGTTTAATGGCTGGTCACAGAGAAATCAAGCTAGCACAGCATTCTGGTTATTTATTATGTTGTTTAAAGTCCCAAATGCAATTTTCTGTAATTATCTTACAGATATTTTTAGTGCTGCACTCTCTCTATTCATAGCATCTTAGGAAACGAGTAATTCCATGTCCCCTAGAAACTGCAAGCACTGCAGCCACTGGCTATGCACAGTGGGGATCCAGCTGGTTTTTCCAGCTGTTACTGGAAGTAGCAAATGTCACAGTTCTGCAAATTTCCATCCTGACAGCTTGGTAATTTGGGGCCAACCCTGCTCCCCCACTCCCACAGAGGCTCAGATGGCTTTGCACCAGTGCTGCCATTCCTCACACAATGGAACACTGTTTTCATTTTATAATATTTTCTGATAACTGGTAATTTTGCACAGCCTATGCATCCAAATATAACTTCCTCCAGGAGAAATTGCCCAACAATTCACCCCAAAGAATTGTTTTATGGGATATATTATAACTTATCACTGTATATATTTACATAAAGCTGTACCCAGGGAATCATTTGCAAATGTGTGTGAAGAGACAGCACCACAGCCTGTGTGAGCCATCATTTCCTTCAAACCTCTGTTCCCAGCAGCCAACCGGATGGACACCGAGAGCTGATAAAAGGTTCCTCAGCTTGTCTGGATTTGGTCTGGCTGCTGCCCAAGGTGCATTCACAGGCCAGATTGCTTGTGCTGCTGCCTGCTACAGCAAGAGCACTTCATAAATGCATTTCTGGGAGCTCTAGCCCCTGAGCATCCAAAATTATCTGCTTCCAAATACTGCTCTGTAGTGATGCATTGACCAGTGAAGTCAACATAGCTATTTCCAGCTCTTTCATCACATTTTTACAAATAAGCAATACACAAATTGTTGTTCTGAGTTTTCCTAAAGACAAACTGGGCAAGGACCCAGGTTGGATGCACGGACTCCATCTCTAATGGTATTGCATAATTATGTCTCTAATGATGTTATAAAATTATAAGATGAAGCATTATAGCAATTTAAACTTGGCAATCATTTACCTTTTTCAGAACTGATACCTTATAATTGCTGATCATCTTGTCACAGCAGCAATTTCACCAAAATACTAGACTTAATTTTATAATATTATAATGAAGTATTTACATTTGCCATAAAAATAAAAAAAAATAAATTACCATTTACCAAACAAAGAAAAGGGCGCATGTCAATGTTTCATCCTTGGAATAAAGAGATTGGATATAATTAGGCAGGGGAAAGAAAAAAAACCAAACAACCAGCAACAACAAAAAAGCCTTTTTAATCTTTCCCTTCTAAAATTAAGAGTGTTCATAAAACAGCAATATTATATGACATTATATGGTTTAAAGTAATTGTGGAGAAGCACTAATTAGGTCACCCAGTTTAAAAAGAAATAAATGTACAATACAGTATCAAACTCATTGTTTTGGATTCCTTCTCAGACCTTGACAGGTGCTCAAGCCTGAGTGAAATATTTCCCCCTTGTCTTTTTAGACACACTTTTCTACTGGCCAACATTGCTTTGCAGGCTTTCAGTGAAACAAACTTCTGACACTTGCAGGTGTTGCTATGTGGAAATTGCTAGTCTACAAGGAGTTTCAGGAAAATTGTAATGCAGAACTCAGTAAAAGTTATGATAGTACACTAGGAAAAGAAAAATTTGGACTATTTCAAAGGACCTGAAGTGTGTAATTTCAGTGATTAGTGGATTAAACACTGAATCCTGCCATGACCCAGGTTTTGCTTAGCACATGCTCATCTTTGTAGAAAGAAAAATGTCTCTGCTGCACCTGGCTTCTTTTTTAAGCTTCGGCTTCACCAAAAAATTATTGGGTACAGAAGCATGGGATGTAATTCCTGGAGATCTGGCTGGTTATGTTCTCTGAACTCTCATATAAGTTCAGTCACTACTCAAAACCAGCAGGGTGAGAAGATTTTCCCTTTTGTCAGCAGTTAACACCACTCACACTGAAGTGGCAGTTACATTAAATAACCTTCTTTCCCCAGGAATAAAAGCCCATTTTCCCCAACTTCCAGGGGAGTGACTTTCCTAAACACCACCTTTTTTTGAAGTAGTCTGGTAAGGGTTTTCCTCTCTTCAGTGTACCTTATCACAGTGTTTCTGAGTTATTGCAGTGGAACCATACTTCATGAAGAAAAATTGGAGCTGCTGCTGCCACCACCCCTGCTAACCCCCAGAGGAGCTTGGTGCAGCACTTTATCACAAGTCAAAGGTTTCAGGGGACCCACTTTAAACACACCAGGAGCACTTTCCTGTTGTTACTGTGCCAAAATATCTGTTCATCAACATTACCGATACCCTGCAAGCAACACCAGCTAGGTAACAGATCCTGTGGCATTGGCAGGGTGGAGTGCTGTGCTGGAGATGTGGAAAACTCTCAGATGGTCTTTTTACAAAGGCCGGTTCTGCCCAGAGAGACAAAAATCCATGCTGGGGAAAATTCCCCTCTCAGTTACACTATGGCTGATCTGGCCCCTTTCTACTGACTCTGAGTATTCTCAGTTCTGATCACCTGGACATCATCTTTGCACAACTGACCTCACAGTGCTTGTCAGTCATCATATTTAACCTCAGTCATGACTGGGGTGGCTACTCTGCTGTGCATACAAGGCCTTTTAAGTGAGCATTTAATAAATTCCTTTCCCAATCCAATTAGATGCTTGGCTTGGATTTCTAGCTGAGCATCTTGAAAAATAGCACTAAAATTGTTGACTTTGCAGTTTCTGTACCATACAGAGGGTTGTTGTCACATAAAAAATAAAACTGTGAAGAATCTCACAGAATAAATCACTCCTAAGGCAAATGTGGATCATATCCTCAGCACACATCCAGCTCCCTGTCAAGTAACTTAAGTTAGGCAAAGGATATAATAATAATTAATGAACAAAAATGATATTTGAAATAGAAAGCATCCTGCATCCTTATCATGCAAGAAGAAGCACAGGCAGAAACACCTTCAAAAACCATCACCTGCAATTGGTGGTTGACCTACAGCTTGAATAAGCACACTGATAGGGCCCCTCGTGTCAGAGGATTTCAATTTGCAGATTAAATGCCTTTGAGGTACATCATTGGTTTTGCCATTTGGCAGAGGAGTTAAGCAGCTTCCCCCAGGTCACGTCGAACAGCAAATCTCACATCAGCAGCCAGTGAAACATTTTCAGAGGCTGAAATGGTTGCTGTGTCCAAATACCATTTGTGCATCTGAATATCTTCCCCAGTAATACTCACCACCTACTTATACCACTGCTTTAAAACCCTGCCTAAATAATTTATTAGAGTCTTCATAACATTCCCATGAAATAGCTAACTAATTTATTTCTATTGTACAACAAGTTAAAATGAGGCATAAAGAAGTACTTTGTCCAGCAATCTATGAACTAGCCCAGAATAAGAAATGACTAGACAATGATTTTTGAAGTGTATGTTCATTTTAAATCACCATGAAGACCCTACCCTACTATTTTAATAATCCCTCCAAACATATAGGTGCTGAGTTTCATCTACAAGCAGTGCAACAGGATTTTAAGAAAAAAAAACAAAACAAAACAAAACAAAAACCATCAGGGTAATCCATCTGACTACTAAAATACATGCATACTGTATTATGCACCTAGAAACACTAATGAAATTATACTTTGTTAGAATAAGAGGCAGAGAAGTTCATCCAAATCCATGGCACTGGGAAAAGTGAAGCAGTACAAAATGATTTTATACTTTGCTGTTAATGAGAATTAGAACCAGAGCACTAAAATTTAGCAAGCTCCTCCTTGAGAATATGAAAATATGTACCCCAAACAGTTTTAATTTTTGTTGTTTGGGGGAGATGGGGGTGTGGCAGGCCTGGGAGCAAGGCAGCAGAAAGAATAAAGAAACAAAGTTGCATGCTAATATGCTTTGGGAGTTTTTTTTTTTTAATATTGCCTTCTCATTTTTTCTCTCCTAGAGCTAACACAACGGATCAAAGCTTTTAGATGATATAAGAAGTGCATGAAAGCTGGATTTGCACTGCAGACAGCTGAAGTTCTGGGCAGCTCCCACTCATCCCGTGCCCTCCTGGCACTGTGAGCCAGGACTGCTTTGTCACAGGGAGACTGTGTAGAGCTGACAGAGGAGCCCTGCTGGGAAAGTGGGATTTACGTGAGAAACACAGACCTGGAGCGTTCTGGAACTTTCCAGAAGTGACAACGGTGTGTTACTCCTTGAATTTTGTCTTTTCAGGGCATTCAGCCCAAGGAGAAACACTTGTAATAAATATTGTTGCAATACGACTCCCAGAACACCCATGCTCCTACAAATACATAAGGAGTCATCATCCTTGCTCTGAGGAATTCACAATTTGTAAGGCACATAAAAGCAGAGGGAAAGAATAGCACAGGCACAAAGAATGAGGGGCACTGGCTGGTCTCAGGAGTTCCCTGCATGCAGGAAGGCAAACAGACACAGAGGCAAAAATCATCCCAGCACTTACACTTCTAAATAACTTCTATCACCCGGGAAATGGAATAAAAACAGAAGAGTATATCCAGCCAAGATGGTAACAAAAAAACCCGAACCTTTGGGAAGACACTTCAGGTTCAAAAGAAAGCAAATTATGATTGCAGCAGCCTGCCAAGAAAACAATAGTGGTTCTACTGAATGCGAGGAGGACTAGCAGAGATAAATCTGATGGCACCAGCCTGACAGAGTCTAGAGGCACTTGTGCATTAACAAGTCTTTATCCTGAGAAAGCCAGGCTGGAATACAACGACACCACCAGCATTAAACCAAGAGGAGCAATTCAGGTGCTGGCATGATCAAAAGGAAATTATTTTTCTCAGAGAAGGCCTTTGGAAGAAAAGGTTGTGTCTCCTGCAATGGGGTGACAGGCCAGAGGAAGAAGTGAAAGAGAGCTTAGATTAAAGTCCTCTGGTTTCTAGGGGTATAGGAGAAAGACAGGAGAATAAAAAGCTGAAAAGCAGAGGGGGAAAATTCCTTAGTTCCAGACTGGTTTTGTTGTTGTTTGTTATAGGTTTTGTGGGGTTAGGTTTTTTTAAAGATGAAAAACTGACATGCCACTGGTTCTTAAAATCAGAGATTCCTTTTTCCCCTCTGGTTAAAGCCTACCTTCAAGTTCCTCTGTGTTGAAAAATTCCAAGCTTGCCCCGAGACTACCCCAATTCTGGGCTTCTGCCCCCAATTCATGTACTTGCATTTGTACTGGGCTCAATAATCAGCTGAAAAGTAGAACAGCAATGTAAAGAATGCTGGCCAAAAATGAACAAAATTGATGGGAAAAAATGTAAAGAAAATGGAAAGGAGCTGGAGGTGAGTAAAGTAAAGCATGGAGCAACTACAGAAACACATGAGCTGTTTGTCCCAAAGAACAAGTGAGGCAGGAGCTCAAGGTGAGGGATTGGGCACAGAAATCTGTGAGACCTGGTGGTGTTCATCTATCAGAAAAGAACAAGGTTCTGAGGGAGAGAATGGCTGTCCAGGCTAAAGGAAACATTATAAACAAGATTTTTAAATGTTCAAAAGAAAATAAGTAACAAATAAATGCCATTCAAAATCTACTTTATACCATTGTGCACAGTTCTAAGGGCTAAGAGAGAACTTTCCAAGAGATAATTTAGTGCTTCCCAAACAAAATGAAATATCTAATTTTTTTTTGTCTATACACAATTACTAACATGGAAAGATATGGCAGGACTGAAGGGGAAAAAAAAAACAAACCACAAAAAATAAATCAAGAGCATAATCACGGTGCCATGGTCCACTCATCCCTCATTTTCCCATATGCACAGATCCCTAATAAGTCACTGTGAATAAAAGCAAGCATACAGAATTTGAAAAACTGTTCCTCTACAAGCTTAAATTTTGTGCTTTACTGTGTCTTGAAAGCAATTGCTTGATACTATCCTGAATAGCAAAAAGTGTAGGTACAACTAAGCAACAGTGTGTTCTGCCACATAAATGTAGCATGGCACAATACAATGTCCCAGGCTCCATCAGATGTCTGCTGACATAAAAATATACAACTGCAGATTCTTAAATCATACAATATCAATAGGAGTCCAATGAGAATTAGTACAAATACATTGATTTTTTTCTTATGGTTTTTTTTTTCCCTGGGGTGATACAATAAACAGTGACTGGGGAACATAATCTGAACTCTGTTATAAAAACCAGTTTCACGCAGTTTAATTCCCATAAGGAGAATGCTGAGTCCCAGCACTAATAATTAGAAAATACAAAGCTAAAATGGGTTTCAATATTCTTTTTCATGTTTTCTGTTGTTGCCTGCCCCAGGAAGCCAGAGAAGCAGAGTTTTCAAGTGCTACACATTCTCATTTGTTATGCTCTTCTGCACAGCCATGAAACAGCTACAAGAGAGGAATTCCACATTCAAATTGTACTGTCAGTAAATGCCCTTTTTCTTTCCTCTTGAAAAGATTTTCCAAGCCCTCTGGGATCAAAAGTGATACCATTAGGAGATGGATGGGAGAGTATGGAGAAATAAACAGAAAATTCAGTAATTTTCCAGACTTTTACCAAAATTACTGTATTGCTCATACCCCACCACAACCCCTTCAAGCTACAGTAGTGGTACAGGTGCCGTCTAATGCCAGGAACAGGGGCAAATACATGGCCACAGTTTCTACCAAAGACTATATGTGACCTCAAAAATAGTATAAGGCTTATCTTAGCCTCAGCTCCCACATCTTAAAAGAGAGATTTAAAATATCTCTCTCATGGTTTTGAAAATCAATCCATTACAATTCCCATAGGGTTGGTGGATGACTGATCACCACATTTTGAAACACCTCCAGGAATTAAAAGTCCACTTCAGAGTGGACTGCAAGTTTCCCAACTGAACTCAGGAATAGTTTCTATTGCTAGAACCTTTAATAGATCCATAATCCATGGCCAAACTCCATATATCAGTGCAAACTGCAGTTCTTGTGCTTTCTTCTGGCTAGTAACTGCAGAGGAACATAAATAAGGCAAGGACAGAAAAACTGACAGTGGATGTGCACTACCTGATTGTTTTTTGTTCATTGTTATGGGATGATGACAATCTACCTGTGGAATGAATTCTGTCTTCTGCTGTGTTTACCATTTCCCAAGCAGTGTGATCTTCCAGTTATCACTGGTACTGGCTTCTTCAAAGTGTACTTTTCATGTGCAGAAATACCCATTCATCTCTATCTGAAAAAATCTAAAAGTATTCAAAGAGTCATGTTATCAGCACTTGTCAGTCTGACTCAGTCCATTCAAACCTGACTTGGTCTGTCTGGATTTACAAGGAACTTCTTGCAAAGAAATTATTTACTCTTGCTTCCTTCTGCTGCTGAGGGAAATGGGATTCTCATTCATAATTAGAGCTATTGATCTTTGAACTGCAGCTTTTCACAGCTCCCTGCACTCAGAAGATAAGCCAAATGCTTCCTCCTGCCCCAGAACTCAACTTTTGTCACTCAGTGCAATCCTAACTAGGACAAGCATCAACAACACAAACCTGTAAAGCATTACAAACCTCCAGGAAAACAGCACGTGTGACTTACAGGCGCGACGTGGGAATTGCCTTGTTTTAATCCAAGACTGTCCATAAACAACTCCCTGGATTCCCTAGCAGGGATCCAGGGCTGGTGCCAGGACAGAAGATCACTCAGCCAGCTCAGTGTGTTTGTTGGACTGTGCTCACTTTCCAGAATTATCCCTCTAACACAGCGTGCCCAACAGGAATTCCAGCTCCAGAAAACCAAGGTGGAAGAGCAACTTTCCCCTCCCAACTTTTGTATAGTGAATAATTTGGCATTAGACAGCTCTTGTTTTACTTAGGAAAGGTAATTGCAGGGGTGAAGGGAGACAGAACAGAATCAAAAGACAGATAGTGCAACTATAACTCTGAATTTATTATTTAGGCAAACCCACACTTGAAAATGGAATGCGAGTTTTGCTTGGATATTATCTCCTGTCTATACTAGTTAGAGAGGTTATACAGAAAAGGGCAAAGACAAACCTCTCTGAACTACAGAGTGTTACACAGGCAATGCATGTGACTCTGGTAATGCATGTGACTCTGGATACCACAAAGTTTGGCTATATCTGACAAATCACGGGTTTTTCCAAAATAAAACACCAGATCATGCATGCAAACCAACATCTTAAAAGCAAACATTTTCTACTGCTACCTTAGAAGGATTTTTGTATTTGTAGTCAGATCTTTACCAAGGTCCTTTGATTTAATGTTTCAAGTGAGGGGTCAAAAAAAAGGGTAGAATTAGGGTTCAGAAATGGAGCACTTAAACCCTAGAAATTCACTAAGTCTTAAAATGCCCACTGGATACTTCAGCTGTGCCACAGTACAGAGGGATTTTCACATTTTGAGGAAACAGTTGAGTCAAATTTTGGCACAGGCAGACTTTGCTTACTTTACTTAATCTCAGGTAGAGAATACTCATGTAAATAAAGATTTTATAGTTGCCTCCCTTAAAAACTTGATGTTCAAATATGGATAAGGAACATAGAACACAAACTAAATGTTGAAAACTCTTTAGGAGAATCTGGTGCTGTAGGTACCAGCTGTCATATTTTGGTGAGGCATGCATAAAGCATCCCAAAACTCATCCAAGTGCCCTGAATTATATTTCTCAGCACACTGAAGCTTTTTTTACCTGCACGTTTTACCATGGCCCTTTTACTGCCAAGGAGTAGCTCTGCTTTTGACAAAATCTAAAACACATGCCAGAGGGGTAAGAGAATAAATACTGCTGTTAAAACAGCAGTTGCGGTTTGTATCACTCATCTGAAGGAAAACACATCTTAAAATTTGATCTCCTTTTTTCTACCAATGAAACCCACTGAAATATGTGGAAATGCCCTGCTTTAGACAAATGGCACGTTAATGAACTTTACGTTTTACTTCGGTTGACTGAAATCACCTGCCAAGGGTTCTAGCAAGGAATTTTCTCTGAGAATTTATTATAGGCAGGAAAATCTGACACACTGCAGCCAAGAAGCATCTCTGGAATCTCAGATGTAATCAGGACAGAAGGGGAGCTGGATGCTTCCGACTGGTGTCTACAGGATTATTCATCTGCACACAGAAGCTCGGGATGAACTTGGTCTTTTTGTTGGCTCCCTGCTAGCCTTGCTGACAATATCAGTCAGAGAGAAAAATCTTCCAAAGCTCAGGGTTTCATTGCCTTTTTTCCCTAGGATTCATCTTATTTACTCCCTCTTGAGAAAGCCTCCTTCTTTCACATTTAAATGATGGCGTGGACTGGAAGTGCTGCAGAACTCCATCTGTGATTTCAGAGTTCACAAGCAGTCATTTGAATATTCTAGAGTTGAGCAAACTGAGGTATGGGATGAAAGGTAAGCACCAGTTCTGGGCGTTCCATTGTAAGGAAACTCATAAAACTCTTCTATTTGAAGTACAGAGCATCATTCTTCAAAGATACTTTCTCCATTTATAGCTGTTCACTTGGAGTATAATCTCCAGCAGCCCTTTTATCTGCTTTTTGAACACAAATACCAGTGACTGGTTTTCTTTCTCTTTTTTTCCTCTAAGTGGAGTTTCAGAAAGGAATGATTTGGGCATGATAAATGCTTGATGAACTCATCAGCATTAACAGTTCTTTGAAAGCTATTACTTCTATGGAGAGAAATAATCAAATTTCTTTTCCCTTTGAGATGCACTGATGGCAATACAGCTCTGTCACATGAAAGAATGAACTTCCCAATTTCCACTTCAGAGATAGCTTTCATGTTAATATGTACTATTTGGATAATTTTACTAACAAGAAAAATCATAAAAAGTGGGGCAATACAAACCTAATCAACACAAATGCCTACTAAATGAAAAGCGAGCCTCATTAAAAACCAATAGCAATTTGGTTTGGAGAGAAAATATTCTTAGTTGCCTTGTGTTAGAAAAATTGTTGGCAACATGACACACACTGATGCAGACTGGTTGTCACCAAATTTTTAAGTACAAACAGGCTTTTGTGCCTGAGGTGACAATCAGAATCAGCCGTGTATTCTCCTGAGTGTCACCAAAGAAAGGATCAGATTTCATTTGTCAAATTGGAGGCTTAGAGAAACAACCTGGAAATTGGTCTTGAGGACCCAATTTTGAATGATTAGTTAACCAGCAGAAGAGACAAATGCAATTCAGAATTAATATAAAAACAATTAAGTATAAACACAATTCAGAATTAGTATTAAAAGTTAAGTATTTTTCTAGTAACTTCCTCTTCTTTCCACTGTAATAACCCATGGCAAAAAGCACCATTATCATGTTTACATGGAAGCTGGCCAAACAATTGCTGGAATGCTTTGATCTTAGACCTTCCAGATGTTTGTTTGAATGACTTTGAGTGCACATAAACATCTCCTGCTAAATACAGCCTTGTCCTTCACAGTCTTTTTGAATGAAAATCAAAAAGTAGAAACTGATTGCTTAATATGAAGCTTCTTGTCATCAGACAGGATTTCCTTCAGCTGAAGTAACAGCCATTACTAATAAAGGACTGAAAGGTACCCACAGAGTCTTTACTGTAGTGAGCTTGTTCTCACAGTATATATATATATGACATACATTATATATGTGACTTTTTTTTTTTTAATCTTTTCTGTTGGCTTGTGTTCCATCCAGACAACAGGAATGTGACAGGGAAAGTTTTAAAGTAAATTCTAGCAATTTAGTATTTTCATGTCTAAGTGCTAATTCTCCAAACCAGAGTTCTGCAGTTTAGATTTACATTTAGTACATTTAGATTTAGATTTTAGTACAGTGGTGAAGCCAAGGATGAAATAAAAAGCAAGCTCTCCTGTTTTGGAGCCATTTGTCAAACACAGTGTGCTGATAGGGGAACTGCAAAGGGAATTGTCAAAACTCCCTGGCCTTCATCCACGTGCTCGGAATATCTCAAATTACCAGACCTACAAGTTGTTTTTAAAAAAGAGAGAAGAAAAAAAAAAAACAACCCAGTACTTTTCTACCATGCAAAATTTTATCCTTATTTAGGTTCTAATTTGAAGAACAGAACTCAGTGTTCTAAGTAACAGAGATGGAAGCATTAAAAAAACCAAAAACCCCCATGAAGAATTAACAATATAATATAAGCTTTAGCCTGACCCAATTTTGCCAGCCTTGTCATAGCTGAACTGGAAAATCCTCTTACGAGCTCAGCTTGAGCAGAATTTATGTTGATTTCACATGTGTTTTGCTTGGGGAGGCTGCATATTCCTCCTCTCCACAAGGTTGGAAATCCACGCAATGACCTCCAAAAGTCATCAAACTTGGAAGATTTCACTGTAAGTGAAATTCACACTTACATTAAAAAGAAAAAGAAAAAAAAAAGGAAAAAAATCTTCCTTGATAGTAGGACATTTAAAGTTCTAGTCATTGCTAGTCGGGAGGCAATAGCTACCAAGCAATTTCAAAAACTGGCTTCTAATTTACCTTTCTCAAATGAAGGGTAAATTGCCCTGATTTCTTGGCTCTCATCTCCTGTCTGCTTTTTGGTTTGAATTTTTTTTCTGAGTAAATGGTACACTAGACCCAATTCTGTCTCTGTGAGTTTTATTTCAAACAAGGTCAGTAAAGGAAGAGGCAATGTTTCCTTGACTAAAACGTGCCACAGGCAAGAGTAGATGAACTTTAAGATATGCAAGACCCTCACCAGGTGTGTTTGGGATGTGTTTGAGAGAAGAGATAATAGGAAAGTGAAAAACATGAGAACAAAAATGAAAGGAGGAGAGGAGTAAGGCAAACAAATTACAGTTCTTCCAGATGTAAAAAGAATCCATTAATAGCTGATTTGCCCTATCACACTTTAAGCTTGGCTCATTCAGGAGAACTGAAGAGAACTGAAAGAACAGAGAACTGAAGCCTGACATTCCAACTAGTGAAGAGCATTTCCCACATCAGAAATAAACTTCTGGCTCTAGTGGGAGAAGAGAGAAAAGGGTCGCTCAACAGAAAAGTCAGCTCTGCTGGAGCTGGAGCTGCTTCCTGCAGCTGACAGATGATCAACCCAGTTCTTGCCCTTTTCCAGAAAAAACCCCTCAATGTGTGCACTTGTAGGGGGCAATTCCCATCCTCCCTGAGGAAAAGAGTGTGTACATATTTCCCTTGCCATTTAGCAGAGCTTTTCACCACGGGCTATACAGCTTGTCTTCCCTATCACCCAAGAATTCTATCAGCATCACTACTGTTTGCAAAATCCCCATATCTCCTCTCTGCCTCTAATGCCACCATTCTCTCTCGATTTGCCTATGAATCAGATACTAAAATTTGCCTTTTAACCTTTGAAAAAAATGGCTCATCTATGAAGCTCTTTGAAGGCTCAGCATACAAACCCCCTG
This sequence comes from Cettia cetti, assembly GCA_013401135.1. NCBI lineage: Eukaryota > Metazoa > Chordata > Aves > Passeriformes > Sylviidae > Cettia > Cettia cetti. Next base: position 171,392 of record VZUI01053871.1, read on the forward strand.
ATTGTCACCCTGATGTTCTGGGCCCTTCATACAGAAGTGGGCCTTTCACCCATCAGCATCATTTTCCACCTGCTTTTTAACGTGTCCAAAACTCTTCAGCTGGCCCAATGACAAATCAAATCAAATCAATGGAATAATCACAAGGACATCTCACATCTGTCCTCTGCTGCATTATATCACCTTCTTAGCTCCTCAGGCAGCATAAATGTGACACCAGTTGGCCACTGTCATCTATGACTGGGCTTACTAATTTCAAATACAATGGAAAGAATTATTTTAATACAGTGTAAAGAATTATTCTGTACAGATAGGCAGTAAAATCATCCTTTTTTTTTTTTTTTTTTTTTTTTTTTTTTTTTTTTTTAGTTTCCAATATAAGGAGTAGCAGATATAATGCAATAAATTAATTTGATGGGGTTCATGAAAAACAACACTATCTCATATGGGGCATAAATAGCTTTTTATGCAGTTTCCCCCCCTATAAATTCAATAGGAATATACAAAATAGGACAGCCTCAACTTTCATATAGACTTTGCTAAAGGAATCTTAAGGAGCAGTGTTTTATAGGCACTGCTGCTCCACAAAGAGAACACAACTGCCGTCTTCATCTTTCAATTCTCTGGACTTTATTTCAGAGCACCTCTATCAAAAAATAGACAATTTAGTGCTTATTCCCAATCAAGTAAAAAGTTGTGAATTTATCAGTATGCACAGTATGTCTTACTTAGAGCACATACTCTTGTGCACCTCACTAGAAGTTACACAATGTATTTAAACCTGCATCCACATGGGTCTAAGAATCACCAAGCCTTAAAACCTTAGTTTATAATCTTTTATGTTTATAATCTTCACTCATAGCTTAAGAAGAATCAAATGATGATTTAACTGAGAGGTTCCAGAACTTTTTAGAAATAGTCATAATCCAATGAATGTAAAAATTGTAGGGTTTTAATCATATGTATCTGTTCTCATGACAGATGATTGCACATGTGTGGTAATTTAGGAGAAGCACCCTTTTTTGTCTACACCTCAAGATAATATTTGGTTGTGGTGTGGCATGAGTGTTTCCAGAATATCTAAGTTAGTACAAAAGGTAAAAACCTCTTCCACTATATACTGGAAAAATCTGTCTACCCAAAATCCTACAGTTTTTAGCAGAATTAGGATGTCATCCAGGCTTAGTGGATGTTAACACAGTGTGCATGTCTGCAGCCATCCTTAGAAAAGAAATAGATAGAAATGTACTGAGCTTGCCCAAAAAAAAGCAGCAAGCAAAAGTGAGCCATCGTGAGATGTGCTGTGGTTAAGGATCTGTGGCACTGCAGTCCTGGGGTTTATGTTGCTCTGGAGACCATATCAGAGGATAAGACTGTGGTGGATATTCAGGGGAGAAAATAGAGAACAATGAGATCCAGCAACAAAGAGACAGACAGATGAAACTGCCATCTCCAGCCTTCTAAATTTAAAACATTATTTTTAAACATGATATGGAAAGATATTCACTGGTATAACTTCTCTAGCTTCTATGTATTCAGATGAGATTTCCCCAAGTGTTTGATATTTGTTATTTAATAATAAATTAAAAGATAACAAGACAACAAAATGAAAACTTGCCATTTCAAAGCTGAGACTAAAATAAAATCCTTCTTACCACAGGGAATTATGACATGTGAAACATCAAGGGACCCTACAGAGTGGAAGGATCCCAGGGTTTCTGTTGGGCCTTGTCCATGCTTTAGCAGTAACTACCTGCATTCAAAGGTAGTGGAGGGTAGTTTGGGAAAGAAATGGTGGATACATGAAAAGCTAGCAAAGCCAAAAGAGCTCTTATCCAGAAAAACATGAAGGAAATAAATCAACCTTAACTTTCATGCTACTGTGTGAATGTATATGTGTGTATATATAAATACATATATGTTTTCAGAGAACTGGGGGATAAAGACACATGAAATACATTTAATCCAAAATGTTTGCTTATATAAAGTTACAAGATGTCAAGGGTTTATTTACTGAAGTTTCTTTCTCTGGCATCCTTAGTGTTTGTTTTTTAAATTTTAAAATCGTGCTTTGTTTCTACTCATACTTTAGCCTGACCTTCCTAAAACGGCCAAGCTGATATTGTGATTAATGAGCCAATTATTCTCATCTGAGACATGGAACAAAACAAATAGCCTATTCCCCTCCAATTTGATTTTTTAATAAACAGTGCTCCCGCCTCCTATTTTTAACCACTGAAAGTTTATGATGGATTTTCTATGCAGCTCATTCCCTAAATTAATGGGATCTGAACAGGGCAGGCTAGAAGTGTGGGGGTTTAATTACCTTTGCTATTAAAGCAAGATGTAAATACAACTTTACTGATCTGAAGTGAGAACTGCTCAGAAGGGAGGCTGACAGAAGTGCAAAAAGGAAGAGGACATGTACTTGAAAACACCCTCCCTACAACACTAAGTGAAGGTATCAGCTTTCTTCCCTTGTCCTCCTGAGGCACATTTTCACCATTTATTCAAAAAAAAAGTCCCTGAAGTATATAAGACAGGTACAGTTGCAAGAAAAGAATCTGAAAATTTTTTTTACAAATAAATTCTAAGCCATGTGGGTGGACTGTACATTCGTAAAAGGAAGGAAATAAGGAAAAAAAAGGGGAAAAAAAAGAAAAAAAACAAAAAACAAAAAACCAACAACCCAACAATCCTGTGGGAAAAGCTTTCTCCATCCAAGGAGCACCACAGTTAAACAAATAAATACACTGGAAAGGCATAAAGGGAAATTCATTAAATTATACTCAAGAGACAATTTAATAGCAATAATGGGAACTGTACAGTGGCCATGACTTCTAAATTACGGGTCCTGAGAATCTCCTGCCTCCTTGAACAGCTACAAAACATCATTCATCCCTCGTTCAGCTCTGGAGCCTTTGGCAATTTGGTGTCTGCCAGAGCTTGCTGCACAAGAACTTCACTGCTGATGGCTGCAGACAGCAGCACAGACAGCTCTGAGCCTACCTGTGATAAGACACAATTTGATATGCAGAGTAAACACTTTGCTTTCCTTTAGCATTTCTCTTTCTTCTGGCTAGGAGTTTCATTTTCTTTTTGACAGCTTATGAAAGACAGGAGAGAGAGGCCCCTTTGAGGAAGTGGAGATAGCAGTTTGTAACATCCAGTGCAAAAAGAAGACTTATTTCATGCTGTGTACTGCTCTGAGTGCCAGGCCCTCAGCAAAACACCCTCAAATAATGATGATGATAACCCTGTCCTGCAGCATTTTAGGTGAGGATCTAGTTCTGTGCTCTTGTGGTGCCTTCCACTGGAAGATTTTCTTTTCCTCTATGACCTAATCACCAATATACTTGACAAGGATCAGCTTGACAAATACCCCAAAAAACCCCAGAAACTCAAAAAAACAACCCACTCAACACCCCCCCCCCCAAAAAAAAACCCCAACCAACCAAAAAACAGCCAAAAAAAGAAAAGAGCAAAGGAAGGATTATGACAATACCTTGCCCAAAGTCACTCATCAAGTTTGTCAGAGATAATACTCAACCTGAACTCCAGACAGACACAGAAGTTCCTTTCCTCATGCATCTAGTTCAGAGGATCCATAATCTGTTTGAGAAGCCAGTGCTGCTCTTTGCACCACATCACAGGTGAGAGACCAACACACTGAACAATCCTAGGTCCCTCATCACAGTGGATAAACTTTGAACCACACAGAGCATAAACTTAAGAGTGCAGATATTCAAAGGTATCACTTTTCCCATCTGTTTCAGAATGCAACAAATATTTTTTTCCCTGTTCAGTGCTGCAGATGGTTTGGACAGCAAATTAAAACAATCAACATCTTTCTTTGAGCCCCAAATCAATTCCATACCCATCTAGGTGGGGATACAAATGCTTGGCCCAGCAGTCAATCTCTTCTTGGTCTGAATAAACACAGGTTCTAGAAAGTACTTGGAGTTTTAAGGCTTTGGGTTGAAAATTGCATTTGGATTGTGCATCGGCCTACGAAGGATGAAGAATGAAAAGTTGCTGAATGTGTTTTAGAAAACCTGTATCTCACAGAAATATTATTGCTCCTGACAAACACAACTCATTTTTTATGTTGGATTTCCTATTTAATTAATTCCCTGAATTTATATTAATATCTTAAAGTATGGAATTTAGGTTTGATGTGTCCTCTCTTATTCTTAGCACTTTATGAGGGTCCAGTATCCTCAGATATTTATCTCATACCAGTATCTATGCAATCCCAAAGCAAAGCTTCATAATAGTATTTAAGGAACTCTGTTAATAGTTTTCCTTGTCAAATAATAATCAAGATCCTCTATATGCTACAGGCCAGCCTGTCTTATAAATGTTTACATTTTTCAGTATATAAACAGTCATACTTCCTCCCAAAAGCTTGAAAAGCAAGAGTACTTCATAGTGAAAACAATAAAGATTCTAAAAAGCACATACAGATAAGAGCAGTACCAAGGCACTCAAATATCTCCAATGTTGGATGGAGAAGAAAAGAACTTGCTACAGAATACTAAAATATAAAGGAAAATCCTCATCATCTTTGAAGCAGAAGTTTTTGGGGTTTTTTTGATCTTCAACTGAAAGCAATTCAACTGTTCTTTCTGATGAACTGCAAAATCCTATAGCTGAAGTCAGTCATGCATAGTCTTTAGGAAATGAGAAAAGAGTAGTTTGAACTTTGGAACTCCCTACAGAAATAAGAAGAAAACTCATCTTAATGGAAAGCTACTTTTCAGTAGATTTTCAGGTGATTCTGTGCTCTAAATTAATGCTCACTTTTGAAGAGTTCTGGGGAAACATGTGCCATTTCAGCAAGCACTAATTGATATTTACAGAGTGCTGCTGAGGGGGACTATAAACATTTCAAACAGCTCCAAAAGTCAGACAGAGTAAATACAAATTGAGGAGACCTTCTCTTCAGTACTTCTTTCTTGATAACGTTAAGGCTCTAAAATTGCTTCATTTTGGGAACCACAAAAATAATACTAGTAACTGTCTATACCACCACCAATACTGGAAACTATCCTGGATTTGAGAAAACCTCAGAGCCTGCACCAGGCTGTCACAGAACACCTTTTAAAGGTTCCTTCATCCTCAAACTTTCTATAAAACTCCAGCATTTATCATTTACCCCAAAAGTGGAAATCAAAGTGACCAAATTTCTCAAAAGAAAATCTGCTAATTGTCATTAGCAATTACTGAAAATTTTAACCACAGCTTTACATAAATAAATGACCCCTTTAGGGCACTCAATTACAGTTTGCTAAAATGCTAATAGATGCAGCCCTTTTCTTCACCCTTCTCTCTCACCTCCTGAACTCCTTGAAATGCACTAGCTGAACAAGTATTATTTTAAATCTCTTGTTTTCTCTGTTCAGTATCTTCATATTTTAGCACTCTTCCAGTACTCAGAAAGAACAACCATTTTGTTCTCAGCCATTAAGTCTCTAATAACACTGCTTGTGTTTTAGTTGGGAGAACGAAACACAAGTCAACAGTAGCAAGAAAACAAAACCAAACAACCCAACAAAACCCAAAAAACTCAACCCAAATCAAACCTCCCAGTTCTGAATTTCCATGCTCAATGACAAATGGAAAACCTATGAACACATTCTGGTGACAAGAATAGAGTTTTAACACAGAATACAGATTAAGAAAGAGGTAGGACACAAGGGTATGGTGATTGATTCTGAGCTGCATGGTAAGAAAAGAAAAATATTAGTAGCTGCACAATAGACTTAAGAGTTTCACATAACAGCACTGCTCTTGTATTAACAAGAACAAAAAGTACATAATCACTGAGGCAGTACAGAATTTTCTTCCATATCTGCCTTTCTGTATTAGAAAAGGAGAAAACACTCAGAGCTTGAATGTATATGCCAGAAGGTTGACAGGCAAAGACACATGACAGCTAATGTATCTTTCAAATTAAATCCCAAAGTAGAGAACTTAATTCTGCTGCAAGTATTTAATATGTTTTAAAACAGGGCCCTTGCCATGCCGGCTTATTATCTGAGATGTGCCAGTCATGGCAGCCCAGTCTTCCCAGGGGCTTGAGCTACAAGCTCAGATCTTCAAAACCTGTTACATTCCTTATTTATGAGCTGATACACTTTGATCGGCCAAGCCAGTCATTCTTTTCTCCTCTCTATTTTCATCTTTCACTAAACTCTTGATAAATTTTTTTTTCCAGACAGGTCTATAGGGGGACGTTATACTCAGGGCAATTCACTCAAGATTATTTTCTATGTTAATTTCAGAAACAGATAAAAATCAAATATACCAATCATTGAATTTTCCTGACAATCCCTCTCTTTTTGTACAAAGGCAACAACCACACTATAAAGGTTAAACTAAATAACACATCCTCATACTCACTGGGAGAAAATATTAGTCATCTTTCAGTAGACTAAAGAGTACATAGGAAATGGCATAAGCAAATTCAATACATACTATAAGCTGACAAATTTAGCTGCACATTCAAGTGCTTTTCTTGTTAGGAGTATTAATAGACTTTTGTAAGCAGTTGGCAGATTTTCTGTTTAATTTAGAGTTTCACAGGTGATGGGGTTAACTAACAGCATGACTGAGGCTTTGATCAGGGGGCAATCAATACTGCAATCAAACCCAGAATATACAGAACACAGAGTATGAAGTGTACAGACAAGTGCAGTCACTACAAAACCTTCTGCATCACACATGGAGGAAACAGGGTGCTCTGTAAGCATCCAGGGATTTTTAAGTAATTTTATAGTTCTGCATGTTCCTTAGATATAAAAGATGATAAACTGTGGGGTTAAGTGTGTTTCAGAGGCAAGGGGCTGAGAAGAATTTCTCTTCTAAAACCCCAGTCAGAGCCAGCAGCTGTGGATACCCTTATCTGAAAGACCAAAAATGGACAGTATTTTGTGGTTGCCCATTTCTGAATAACAGTAGCACAAAACATCCAGTTTTAACTTAACAAGAAACTGCTCTTTTATTCTATTCATATTCAGAGATAAGGAAGTACAAAAGAAACATGAACTATAGTTACTTCTGTCTGTTGCTGCTGAGCTCTGTATAGCTCTTAGTGCCTGACAGAAATTATTAACTGAAAAGCCTTTCAAATTTGAAAAGAAATACTGTGGATCTCAGCTGTGAATTTTTAACCTTCCAGCATTGTCAGTGTTTTAGGAGGGGGGAAGGACAGAAGGTGAAAGAAAAGAAGTTTCAATTTTGTCTCTTAAAATAGGAAGACCATTTCTTTCCTAGCTATATGTGTGAGGGGATAAGTAGGGTAGAGATGTTTTGTGCACTTCACCTGAGTGCAGCTTCTGGGAAAGTTGGCACTGGCCCAAGAAAAATCAAGGTAAGCCCATTTCTTACATACTGAATGGCCTTCTTATTGCCCTCATTTCCCTTTTAAATATCATAAAATTAAACAACAAAAATCCACAACTCCATAAGAAAACTGTATCCAAACTACCACAGCCACTGATTTGTCTACCAGAGTAAATGTTATTACAATATTGACATTACTTAAGTTGGCAGTTTTACTGTAGTGTCAGAATTTAAAGTGGATTTTCATGGTGGGCAGCCATCTCCAGGAAAGCAGGGCTCCATCACGTAGCAGTGACTTGGTAAATCAAACACCATCATGCTGAACATCCCCTTCCCACCTTCCTCCTTCTTCCCCTGATGCCTTAGGAAGGCTGACCTGAAACAGAGACTGGGCAGAGCTAGAAAATAAAGTAGGTATTTATTGAAAGGCCTTTGGGATACAACTTGGGCAGGACAGGGGCTGACCAGGGCTACACCCAAGGTAGACTTAGAATGGTCACAGAATGGCTGAGTGGTCATGAGGTCTCACACTTTTATGAGTTTTGGTCCATTTGCATATTGGGGTTAAATTGTCCAATTACAGCTCCAGATTGTGAGGCCCCATCCTTCTTGTTCCTCCCTTCAGCCACCCTTGTTTGTGCTTTTGGGCTTGAAAGTTGTCCTTGGTCTCCAGCAGGAAAAGGATTTGTTTTGTCTACTTGTTCTGTGAAGAGAGCTCAGCAGCACTTAATGTGAGGCTCAGCACTGCACCCCTAGGCAGCACAGAATGTGAAAAACATGAAAACTAAAACTTAAGGCATCACCCCCAGCTTTACACACTGAGCATGGCCTCACATGGTGCGGGATGTCCCTTGGGTCAGCGGGGCCAGGTGTTCCTGCTGTGCCTCCTCCCGGCCTCCTGGGCACCCCACTCTCCTCACTGATGGGGTGAGAGGCACTAAAAACCTTGACACTGCTTGGCAGCAACCAAAATATCCCTGTGCTACCAACTCTGTTTTCAACAAAATCCAAAACGCAGTCCGGTGCCAGCTACTGTGAAGAGAAGTAATTCTATCCCAGCCAGCACCAGGCAGTGTCCATTTCCTTCCTCTGGATGATGAGCCCGTCAAAATCTTCAGTCAAGGCTCAGTTGTTACAATTCTACAAGCCTTAGCTGCTGGAGCTGTTCCAGCTCTAAAAATTGAAATTCATTGCTGATGTGCTACAGCAGAGTAAGTCAATACACCATCCACTTCAGCACCTCATTTCCTCATTAGAGATGCTCCACAGAAAGTGAGCATTCCTCTGTCAAATCCAAAGAAATATGCACTACATTGGACTGGAAGGATACACATTGCACAGGAATGTGGCCTTTAGGCTGACCAGATGTACTAATGGAGACCCAGTACATAGATTAAGGCAAGAATTTTGGTTAGAGTACAGTGTTACAAGAAAAATGAAGAACATTGGCAATGCCAAACTTTCTATACTATTTGAAGTCGGACTGAAGAATCCACAGACTAATCTGAATATACCTGTCTCAAGTTTGTACCTAGCTCAAGATTTTTTGTTGTTTGACCTCATTTTTAATCTTGTTGGGCATGAAACCTGCTACCCCATTAAAATGAATAAATAATATATTTTTAATATAAATCAAACTGTTCACTTGATTCACAAATCTCAGTATGCAAACCTCTAAAGTTGCCTAGAAAACTCAGTGCTTGAAATCCAGCCTTTTCCAAGATGTTTAAGTAGTCACCATCAGTATGGATACAGGAATGTAGAGGAATACCTGGTTCAAAAAAACCCAATATATATGGCTCATGTTTTATAAAACCATCTTCTCATGTTCTATTAAGTTATGAAGAGAAAGGAAATTACTTTTGCTACATCAAGGTGTAAATCCTACTTTAGTCTTTTTGTTGAAATTGATCCTAAGCTTCAGGAAAAACCAGCCTTTTGCCATATATTTAGTCCATATTTCTCCCCTGATAGTTTCCACCATAGCTTTCTCTGTCTTCTTCATTTCTAAAGTTTCTAGACAATGCCACAGTTCTACGATACCATCACAGGATATTAAACAGTGCTCTGTTTAACAGTATTAAAACTAGAGCTTACATTAGTATAGGGAATCAAAAGAAATGTCTCCAGAATATTTTTTTACGTCACACCATATTTTTATTTTTTTTAATAAAATCACAAACCAAAAAAACCCCTTAATCATACACTGCCACACAAATCAAGGCAGAGTTTCAAAGCTGTAAAAATAGAACAGGCACCAAGCTGTTTTCCCAAGCTGTAATTGAAAGCCAGCTTGGCAGGAGCTGTGTTCTACTGGAAGATGACAACTCACACTACTTGTTTAATCTTCACCATCACAAATACAACTGCATCACACAGCTGGGGACTTTGGGAGGCACCTGTGCTGCTTCTGCCACTGGAGGTGCCTCATACCATCAACACCACAGAAGGAAACCTGCCATTTCCTTCTGAAATACCTTGGAATGCTGAGATCTCCAAACCAAAACATGTTGTTTTGGTTGGGGGATTTTTAAAGCTTCAGGAGTTGTTACTCACAGCTTACTGCAAGAGTCAAAAAAAATCTGGATCTCAACTCAGTAACCAATTATGTTAATAAATCAAACTGCTGCAACACTGCATTACAGGATAAACATAAGACCAAACTCTCTCACGGGACATTACTGCATGTCTTTAAGGAACCTAAAAGATTTGCTTCTCAGAGAGAACTGGAACCAAAATTCACTAAAAGCTGTTGAGATCTGGAGACTTGTTTTTTGTTGACCTGATGGTTCTTCCAGTGAAGAACAAAAAAACAAGCCAGTCTAACAAAAAGTAAATGAACCCTGGCCAAGGTGAAAAAAATGTGCATTTTAACAATTTATAAACAGGACATTAATAATTTAATTTAGCTTTCTGCATGCACTTCTAGAGGGGAACCCATCTGCTGTATTTTGTAAGCACACCTTAGAGTGAAATGAATTATGCTTTGCAGTCAATTAAGAAAAGTAGATATAAACAAGGGAGTCAAACAAATGAGTTAAATGCCTACATTTGAACCAAAGAACACCATTCATTGCTATGACTGTGGTAGCCCATTTCTAAAACACAGCTTTCCCTTTACTAACTCTGCACAGCACAGAAAAGATCACGTATAAAAGACAACACTATAATCTGTCAGGAGATTCACTCTAAAACATAAACAAGCAATAGATCTCCGTTCCACTGGCAGTTTAATTTTCCTCTCTTCCACTTTGAGGAAATTATAATTTCAACCTCTCACATCACATCTGGAGCAGCTTTTTGAACCTCCAAGCACACTTGCTATCATTTTGAAAATATAAAACAAAACAAAATTAGTCTCAATCACACAAAACAGAGCTATTCTGATCTGTGTAGATTTGATGTGTCCCAAATGAGTAACATCACCCCAAAATCATAATAGTGATCTCCACTACATAAACTGAGATTTCACAAACTGAGTTGGTTCCCAGGACATGCCAAGCACATGCAGAGATGCCTCTTGTAAGTGCCTTAGACCAGCCCTTGATTCTGCAGTGCTGATGTACCATTAATTAAACCAATTTCTCATGTAAACTGAAGATATAAGGTTCTGAGAAATCAGTTCCACATTTTGATCAGTCACACTGGTTGCTGGGCCTAACTTTGCAGTTCTGGGCAGGGGGACTCTGGGGCAAAAGACACCACAGTAGAAGAAAAAGGAGTCTCATTCCAGTAATGTGCCAGCCCAAAGAAAGGATAACTCAATTCTTAATGCAGATAGCATTAGAGCTAGCCTAAAATTTTCAGCTGCCACAGCTCAAAACCGTATTTGAACTAACGTGACATTTTAGGAGTGTTTTGCTGGGTTTTTTTGTTTTGTTTGTTCATGTTAATTCCATTTGTTAAGTACAAAAATGCTGAGATCCTCCAAACTCAGGACACTTAAAAATGATAGGTTGTCTACACAGCAACAGCATTTTCTTCAACCTTTCTGGATTCTGTCCAGCTGGTCCTGCTTCCCTTCCTGACCTGCAGCTCTTCACCCCAGAGAATGCTGACCTAAATGCAGTCCCTTTCTCCTCAACTCCCTCTGTCCAGTCAGCTACTTCCCTCTGGAGATAAAGGCAACTTCAACAAAAAGATGTTCTCACTGCACTGTGCAAAGGGTGAAGGTCTCCACTGAGCAAATCCCCAGCTGAGCTTACATTATATACACATCCACTTGCACATATCATGGGGAACTATGTTATTTCACAATCCTGACAGCTTAATTTAACAGGACTGAATCTCACTGAAGACGTATGCCACATCCCACACAGGGGTTTTACTCTCCTGCTATTTCTAATAAAACATTTTCAAATTAGAGAACATGCTCATGTTGAGCTACATATCATTTTCAGCTCTTGCCTTCATTCATTTGAACTCCTACTATATTTGATTTTAAGTGCATATTACTTCAAATGCAGCTTCTCACTATGGATATCAAATGCTCTTATATAGAATGTTCCAAGGGCTATGATGCCTTAAGTTGTAGCTTTCATATTTTAGATTCTGTGCTGCATAAGGATGTAGTTTTGAGCCTCATATTAAGTGCTAGTGAGCTCTCTTCACAGGGTAGGTAGACAAAACAAATCCTTTTCTTGCTGAGGACCAAGGACAACCGTCGGACCCAAAAGCATCAACAACAGAGGACCAGAGGGAGGAACAAGAAAGATGGGACCACGCAACCTGAAGCTGCAATTGGATAATTAAACTCCAATATGCAAAAGGACCAAAACATAAAAATGTAACATCTCATGACCAGGCAGCCATTTTTTGTTGTTGGCTCCTGGTCCACCCTGGGTGCAGCCTGGATCCGGCTTCTGTCTTGCCCAAGGTAGATCCTGGAGGCTTTTCAATAAAGACTACTTCATTCTCTAGCTCTGTCCAGTCTCTGTTCCAGGTCGACTTTCTAAGGCATCAGCTACACATCAGCAGTTTATTTCCCTCTATTTAAGAGCAGTAAAGTCATTGTAGTATTTTTGGTTGGTGTTGAATATGCAGAATGGCAATCTGTTAAGAAATGCCATGCAAGGCAGTTCAGAGAAAGGTTACTGATGAACTTGGAAAATACCAGCCTACCCCCAGGATGCTAGAACAAACTCCTGTCACACTGACTATCAGAATGTGTGCTCACTAATTTTTCTTGCCTCTAACTACTCTCTTCTCATTCTAACTTTTACAGCTTATTGGACTGGTTCAATTTTTTTCTTTTAAAACAAACAAGAAGAAAACCCCAAACTCTTTTCATAGTACTCTGATTGGTATTATAATGCATATTTAATTATGTTTTCCTGCTAGACTTCCAAAACATGAAGTTAAGAAAGAAGAAGTAGATCCCAGCTGTGCTTTTGGAATGCAAATAGCAACAATCTACCTCTGTATAGCTATCAATAATTAACACCCAGTTACATTCCACTACTGATGCTACGACAGATGGATCAGAAAAATCTTCATGCCACAACCTGGAAGGGAGGGAAAAGACTGTAATAAGCTATTTCATCCATATGGTTTTACCCCACGTCTTTATACATTTCATTTCCTCTTTCTGACCTACTACCCTGCTATTTTGACAACAGGTGTTACTTTTAGTAAGACAATATGATACAACCTTGACATTCTTTTAAAATTAGCATGGTCTCTGGAGCTGGTACTTCACTGGCACTCCTTTGCCTGTTTGCTGTCCCTAGCAATCTTTGCAGTGTGTTCCTTCCTGAAGCATGTTGAGCTCTGGAAACACAAAGACTTTTTCAAGCCAGAGGCAGTTGCTCTTGGTTGCACTCCTCACACACTCTCTTGTGTTTAGAAAAATAAATTTAACAGAGAAACAATAAACAAAACAACTCAAAAATCAACCCTTCATATTTTTTTCTTTAACCCACAGGCTGAGCTTCTGTTTTCTCAGAGCTCATTCCACGTTACCTTCTACCATCTTTAACTACAGTCACTAAATTGGACCAAACCCAATAATGATAATTAACCAAACGACCAAATAGCCACCATAAAGCTATTAAAGCAAGAATAATATTCCAATTCAAGAATTAAAAATTCATGAATTCTCGAGCCATAAAAATGTTCGTTTGGACTGTGTGTAAAGAAACTACAAAATACTTTTCCCCTTATCAGGACAGGCCTTATGTTGTTAAAAAGCTTTCGTCTGTTGCATGTTCATATTTTTAAGCTTGTTCAGTCCTAGCCACAACTACATGTGTCAGCAAGTCAGTGGGACTGCATGCAGAGTTTAGAAGTGCATGAAAATTTAACTCCTTCAAGTTAAACAGTAAGCAGAAAACCTTTGGCTAAAAGGCTTCATTTTTAGCAGAAGAGCAGCAGTTGGAATTCTTGTTCTCAAAAATCTACTTCCTTCCCCTTTCTTCTAACTCTTCAAATGGGATCCAAAGCACCAGCCATATAAACAGCAGTGTTTGATGACTCCACATCTCTTGCTGGCATCCCTGACAGATCATGACTGAAATGGATTTTGTATAAGTGCATGACACTGCAAAGGGAAGAGATGAAGTTAGAAGAATTTATGCTGTCTTTGCAAATACCAACACACATTAACTAAACTCAGAAATAACCAAGAAAACAGATACCTAGGTTCTAAAACGTGCATTTTAGAGGTGCTATATTGTATTCACAATTACTGCTTTCTTCTTGTAAAACAGCAGTGATTCCTGTAATGTATTTCCTCTTTTTTCTGTCTGTCGGGAGAGCTGCAGATTAGACAGATAAACTCTTTCTAGTCAGGGAACTAGGACTCAGGGATAAGTAGCTTACTGCTGCTCAAAGGCAGCACATTTTCTCATGTCTCCCACCCCCCAAACAGACACGCTCAAAAAAAGTTGCTTCAGGAGAAGTCCAATGTTTCTAGAAGCTCTGACTAAAAGAAAAGGCCTTCCTCTCCTGAGCCTTGCTTAGCAATTTAGATCTGCTAGCTAGGCTTAGAGCACTGCTGGAAATCCTAGGCTACAAGGAGAAAAACTCAAGTTTAACACTACCCTGAGCCGTTTTTGTTTTTACTGACCTAAAAGAACCTGTCTATGATGACAGTGGGACCATCATTTGCTCCACTGAATAAACTGCCAAACTCAGATCAGCAACAGACAGAAGAGCTGGCAATAGCCAACATAAAAATAAAACCCCTGTGGCAGCACTAAAATTTAAAGACTGAGTCAGTCACATCTAGAGGTAATGGAGAAACTAGATAGTTGGAGCCTTGGACCCATTCATTTTGAGTGTAATTCAGGGTGCACCTTTAAGTAACTCAAAGACTCTAGTATAAGCACTACTTAGAAACTACTGAAAAAGAAGATAAGGAGAGATGAAGCTATTTTTTCCCCCTCCTCACTCCTTTTTATGTTCTCACATCTGACAAAACCCATCTCCTAACTGCTTGGAGCAAAAATTCTCCTATTGTTTTTTTTTTAAAGGCTTTTCTGATGATCTCTCAATGGGAAACTGAGCAAAGTCAGGTCCCAGTACCTACAGTGTCAATCAAACTGTATAGAAACATGATTCCCTCAGCATCTTTTTCTTTATGTTTAATTGCTCCTTGCACAGTCTCACAAGGGGTTAAACGAGGCTGGCTTACACTGAAGGCCTCACAATCCTCAGGTTTTTGACACAGAATTTGAAAAACAGGTCTAGCAAAGCTCAGAAAAGCTTTTAAAAAAGGAAGCTTGAAAAAGATATTCTGCTCCTTGAATCCCAGTCCTCAATGAAAGGTGGAAAGCTGAAGGGACTGAGTGCGTGTTCTTGTTTCATTAAGGCAATCTCTACCTTTGGGAGTAACAGGAGAGTGTTGTTTTAATTACATATCTTGTGCAAAACTAACCTTTAGACACGGGCATCTAAAAACACTCTGATAACGTTTTAAAGAACATAAAAGAATTTTGATCTGTTTAGAGAAGTTTGTGATGTATAGAATTCTAAACATATACTCTGAGCTATAATTTTAGAAGATTACAAGATTATCCTTTTGCCAGCAATAGGGCTCACCAGCTGAAGAGTTTATTTCAAGATTCCTGCCAGAGTGAGTAGCAGTCACCAACTTCTCTTGTGCAGCCTGAATATACCATTCCCTCTTTCATTTCCTATTTGTGTCCCTTACTCCAAAGGATGCTTTTAGGACCAAGAATATGGTTGTTTGTTTTCTGTGAATGAGAAGCCTGGAGCACAGTAATCTCTAAATGCTAACAATACACTGATAACATGTCAGTGGTACTACTTGATACTCATCAGATGGAGAGGTGCAAAGTTGTGCTTTCTCTCTGTTGAATCATTCATTTGGAGAAGAAAAAAAAAACAAAACAAAGCAAAAAATAAACCAATGCATTTTTCTGCTGACTGAAGAACTCATCACAAAACATTTGTCCAGTCTGATGCTAAAACTCAGATATGAGCTATCTCCTGTTACTAAAAGCAGTGAAAAACTTAAAACTGAAACCAATTCATCTAAAACACCTAAACAACAAAATCGTTGGATAAAAAATATAACGTAATTGCTTCCTGGATTATTTTGATTCACTATGTTTGCAAATAAACATTACTGTGGACTATCGAACAATCTATCAGACTGTCAACAGACTCTTCAATAGTTGAGAGTCAATCAGACAACTCAACTACCTGAGAAAAATCTACTTGAGCATTCAAATCCTGAAAGTTCATATGTACAAAGCAGCAAAGAGAAACTCAGACTCTTGCCAGCATTTCAGCTCTAAAAGCTTCTAATATAAAATCATACTAAGAGGAAAATAAAATCTTCTCAGTACTCTTTAAAAGAAGAATATGAGTACAAAATTAAAGCAGTAAGTCTTGTCTGCGTAAGGCTTTGTGTAATAGTTGCACACATTAACTAAAACATTTTAAGCTACATTCCAAACAGTTGCCTTTGCAAATGTCCTTTCAGAAATCATCTGAGATGCTGCTCTGCAGGACGAAGAGTCTGACTCACTGAATTAAGAGATACCATTGAGTCATGGTAGCTGAGTCATTGGGTAGTTATGTTTCTATCTAAAACAATTTTTTATCACTTGAAGATACTCAAAATAGTAAGAATTTTGAATGAAAAGGGAAAACATTAATTCAGAAATGTAGGTCTTCCTTTTACACAGATCCCCTTACAATAAAAACCACAAGGACATACAAAAGGAAAAAAAGTTATATAGGTGTCAAATTTTGGAAGCAGGAAATGTATAGAAACGGAATCCTTCCCAGGTATTTCTACTAGACAACTGAAGTTTTTAAGCATAGATCAACCATCTTTCCTGCTACTTTTCACTATGTTTCATTTATTTGGCAGCCTGTAAAAAGCTATAATTCTTTTCATCATTACTGTAACAATGTCACTGCTGATACTCAATGGAGTTTTTAAGGATTCTAGGGAAAGGCATGCCACTTTGTGGGTATAATTGATTTAGATTCAATACAAGCTCAAAATAGGGAAAAAGATTAAAAGATCAACCAGCCTGCTCTTCCTGACTCCAGCTTTGTCAATCTTACATCTGCCTTCATTGCCTACGAACAACTACTCTTATTCTTAGACATTTTACACACTTTTAATAGAGAATTACCTTAATAACCTGCTACAGCTCTGAACAGAATGAGAGAACAGCAAATGGTCATCCACTGATTTCAAAACTGAAAATATTTCACCTAAGATTTAAGCTTCATCTTATAATAACTTCTCTAAACAGCAGAAATATTCTGAATCAAAATCAGTGCTAGACAGAGATGAACAACAAAAATGCACAGAAATCTGATTCACTTCTTTCATCTCTTTTTTTATAAAGAGGTCCATTCTTCTGATAAGCTGAAGATGAGATGTTATAGTTTTAACTGTTTCTAGAGCATTTATAGTGTTCCTTGTGGTAATCCAGCAACTATCCTTTTTCTAATACTTCTACTCCTCACTTTTTTTCCTTCCACAAAGGATCACAGCTCATCCTCTATTCCAACAGCAACAATAAAACCCCAAACAAACAGAAAAATCCACAATCAGAGAAAGAAAAAAGGCTGGGATTCTTCTGAATCACTTACTTAATTGATTAGTCTAGAGTATTTTTCCCACCATGTTTTTTACTTTCACTTTCCCCCCCAGCTATATAAGAACAAAACACACAAAACAAATAAACAAAACTAAAATAAACCCCAATGCAACAAACACACACACTCCTCCATCAACCACTTCTGTGCTTAAATCTTGACTGAAGATATTTATCCATGAGTTGTGTCAGTTTAATTTGGATTGTCAACTTTTAGAGGCAAGGATAATATCTTATATAGTTCTTGTAAGCTCCATATTCTTATACTATTCATTCTTCTTGTATTATTACTCATAAAATTTTACAACTGTATGACTAAAAGGAGAGAACTGTCTAAATTTCCCTGAAGTTTAAGACAATTTGAAACTGAATGCGCATTTCTCCATTGAAATAAGCAAGTCATTCTCCAAATTTAGATCCAGAGCTTAGTTCAGCTAAGAGATGCACCTTCTTCTTGGACTACTCCTTCATTGCCTCTTACTGATATTAAACAAGTACATTTTCTCTACCTATTTTATGGCCTCAGACTTGCATGTGCAAAGAGATTTGCAGGGCTGTACAAGTATAGGGGGGCCGCAAACACATGACTCAGAGGGTTCAGAGGTTGTGGTGATATTACACTTCTTTTGGGAAGCTTTTCCTCCAGGAGTACCACACCAAGCGAAACACTACTTTTCCCGTAGTTTCTTCATAGCTTTGAAGGGATCCATTTGGTTTTCCTTCTTTTTCTAGGAAGGCTAATCTTATTTCTTCACCCACATTAATTCCGATTACTTCCCCATTACTGTGCTACTGCAAAAGTATTTCCATTTTCAGTTACATACCATTGCTAATGACATTCTTTATGCTCTGCTATATAGAACTTCTGAAGAAATATCTGGACGTTATTTTAAGTTGATATATCAATATTTCTTCTTTAGAGATTTTGCTTTCCCCTTTGAAAGATTTAATCCTCTTCACAGCAACAAAAATTCAGACTTTGATGCCAAAAAGAGTTTAAGTAGCTCTTCTGCTAAGCAGGATGGAGAGTTTCTTCAAATGATTCTCGTATCCAATCCATAACTTTTAGGCAAACAAAAGCTTGTCTTACAGAAAACTGCATTTTTGTAATCTTAGGAAAAAACCACAATGCCAGTCTGCAATGAGTTACTGACTTGCATGAGCCATTTTCTGCCTTCCTAATTCACTTGAAAACCCAGCAAAAACCCCACATCTCTCAAGGGAAGCAGAGTTCATATCTGAATTATTTTTCCAGGCACTTAAAGAGATAAATCAAGAATTTAAAAAGAAACTGAGTCAGTGAGTATTTCCCAGCAGCCTTCTTGAACTCTGCTCTGCAGGCTTATATAACTTCTTGCTTTCAGACACAAGGATAATGAGATATCCCTCAAAGGAAGTCCCTCACCCACATCTCAGAGAAAAAGCACAGATAGCATTACCCAGGGAAAGAGAACTGAAGTCACATGAGATATAATTATTGGAGTTTTCTCACATTTACATATATAACTGCAACTTATACTAAGTAAAATGAGTTTTGCAAACCCTTCTAAGTAGTGCATAAACAATAATATTTCCAACAGTGGGAGCCATCACAGCAATAAGACAAATTCTTTGATTTAGAAAATACATTCCAGGTTTAGTAGAAATGTTTTGAGTTCACAAGTACAATTGTTAAGTTTTCAGCCCAAAAATTAATCTAATTTTTTTAAACTTGGAGTGAGATTCTGTAGGGTGTCTGTCTTAGGCAGCCTTTGAAATACTTTACTGAGATTAACAGTGAATTACAAAAAGGACATCAGTATCATCCTACATTGGAAGAGAGGAGATTTTTTAAAATTTAGATTGAAGGATTTGTGAACCTGGAAGAATGTTCATGCATTTTATGCTGATTTGTTTAATGATTTGCTCAGTTTTTCTTAAAGTTTTACCATTTAGCATTAATTAATGTTTATACTAAAAAAAAAAATCCAAACATATTCACTGTCTGAACATAGCACAATCTCTGATTGAGAATAAAAGGGAAAAAAAACCAAAACCCACAACACCGTGAAGTGACTGAGTAGCTTTCCGAACTGAAGCACATGATCATTTCCTTATTGCCCAGCTTTTAGAATGACAACAGCTAGATTTAAGAACTTTGCATGCAAAAATCTGCAACTGAAACAAGATGCAATAGAAAAATTCAATACACTTATTAATAATTTTGCCCTTGAGGTTTACGAAGTCTGAGAAGATAGTGTAAGTCTGCTGAGCTTGGAATTTTACATCTGTTCTTTGTATTCTACACACTAATTTGGCAGAGGTTCTAGGCCAAGTCCTGCATTACTTGGTCAGGCCAAATGGCTCCCCAGGAACTGGCAGACAAAGAACTGTGCCTCACAGCATTAAAGGAAATAATCCAGAAATGGATTTATGCCTTAAATAACACAATTTCTTACAGAATTTATGTAGTACTCAGTGTGGAATACTGCTCTTGTCTCATGAGGATGCCTAGATGTCTAGAGAAATGTTTTTGCATTCTTTAACTCTGATATAGGAAAAAATTATAGACACCCTGACTCAGCATTCAAAGTTTTGTACTGTAACTTCATCTTCTAATAATTACAGCAAGTAACCATTTAGGGTCATGTGGAATAGGTACTCAAAATGAAATTAAAATTCTTATACACTTCAATATTACTCATTTCATTACAGAGCTGCATACTTTATGTTGCCCAGAAAACACAGAAAACATAGATGGTCCAGCATGGAAAAGCCTTTGAAAGGAGAGAAAGAAGGAGGTAGAAGGGACATTCTGAAACCACCAATAAACAGTGAATCACACACCTCATAAAGCCCCCACAGAGAGAGGCTGCCCAGTTCACAGCCTCTGTCTCCAGAAAGCAATGACTGCCTGATTAGACAAAAACTATTACTGAAAGTTGCACCTTCATCTGTGACCAGTCAATGAGAAGCCAAGGAACAGCTTCATAGGCTGTGACAACAGGAGACCAAAACAGAAGATGTTTGTCCAGATCACACATGTTTTCACTGGTACCTCTGCATCAGACCCTTTGGACCACACTAGAACAACAAAGGCTTGGTTACAGCAGGCTAATGACAACTTTAACTCCTCTCTTCTACATTTTGATTCAGCTGATTAAAGCATGTACATGTCCATAAAAAACAAACAAACAAAAACCCCACAGTTTGAGATAGTCTTCATATCTTTTGGCACTGGAAAACCTGAAAGAGATACCACGGGCAAGCTAAAAAATGGTTACTGTTACATGCAGCAACAGTATTAAGTCACTATCTTCAAAAAACATTCCTATCTTATTTATTTCACTAGAATAGTGGCTCTGATTTCACAATTTATTATATCATAAAAGCAGCAATGCAGAAGCAGCAGTAGAGAATTGTGACATAGTTTTATACAGCTATTAAAAGTTTACACAATTTAGAACTCTATGTTGTACTGCAGCAGTATTTCATTACTTCCAAATTAATTGTCCAACCAGGAAGTCGTAGATCCTAAACTAAGCTTTCATGGGTAGTAAAAAAAAAACAGTATCACCACTACAAGCCCACTAATGACAAGCAGCTGTGCATCTGCAAAGATTAAAGAATCTGAACCCTCCTTGAGCCTTTTCCCTGGAAGCAGCCATAATCACAGACTTTGAAGACAAATACAATGACTCCAGAGAGCTTAAAAAGAAAAAGAGAAAATGAAAGCCTTTGGGTGAGGGGAAAAACCACAGGGAAAGATAAGGTTGTCTCTCACAATAGGATAGCAAATTGGATGTACATACTTATCTTCAAATACTTAAAGACTTAAATTCATCTCGTACTTCTGTACTCATCAGAAACTCAGAAAAAAAGTCTAAAGGACTGTGGGCCAACATCTTCTATTTTACTGTCCTAGAATGGGACAATTAGAAGCAAAAATAAGGGAGTCATCACCCTATTAAGATTAGCAGCACAGCTCTGTACAGCTTCCTGTCAGGGCAGTAATTCAGTAAATGTAGAGTTTCAGAAGTTTACTTGTTGTAAATTAATAAGAATTTAGAAATTTTAAAAAAGAGAAGTGGAGACCTGCGGGTTTTTTGGTTGGTTGTTTGGGGTTTTTTTCACATAATAGACAAGCTTTATAAAGTTTTATATAGTAGCTACTTTATCCAGTACTTTTCAAAGGTTTCTAAGTTTCTAAAGTTTTCTAGGTTACCTCATCACATTTTTAGATAATATCTGTTGTGACATTACTCAAGAAACAAACTCCAACCATTGTGCACTCTGAAACTCCCAGGATTATGAAAGTAATACCTGAAGAACACAATCAAAGACAGGTGGAAAAACAGATATTAATCAAAGTCACTAACCTTATCATCCTCTCTCCAATTCCCTCACAAAATAAGACCTTCTCAGGGGCTCTTGCAGCATCTCAACTTGTGAGGGGTATGGGTGGGAACCTGATGCAGCTGACAGGCTGCAGGGGTGTCAGTTTTCCTGTGCAGACGCACTACTGTGAGATACTCACAAAGCTTTGGAGAGAGGAAAGACTGATATGGTGGGGGGGTTTTATGTTTGCTCCTACAAAGAGCTTACTGTTTTTAAGAATCTGACAATTTCTGGATTTAAGTGGGTAGGTCAGTACAAGAAATCCAGTGGTGATTTATGTTCACTTTTCCTAGACATTACAGAGGGGAAAAAGTGTAAGTGTGAGGGCCACGCTCATTAGAGTCCAAAGCTACAGGGAGATGTAAAGCAAGATGTAAAGATAGAAGTGTTTGGACTCTTAAAGTAATTAAGTATTGCTTTAACCCTTTTAAAAACCATATGACACTGAAAAGTCCAGGGATTTTTGAAAATAATTAAATTTATGTCTGCAGTCCAAAGATAATGGCAAAATTGTCTATAAACACAACTCAATGGAGCCTCCTCTTTGATGATTTTCATGGAAAAAATATTTTTCAAGGTTATTTAGTATTTTCTGCTACCTGCAGTTAAAAAAATAACTGTGATGAACTGTCTACAACACACATTCCCTATTTTTTGCCCTGTGGGGGGAGGGAGGGAGAGAAAGAGGTGAAGCTGAATCCAGAAAAAGGGAGGGGTGGAGGGAATGTTGAGTCCAGCTCAAGAGGAGTGTCAGAGTGGCTTTGGTGGACACTCCCCTGCCCTACATGTTCAAGCACCTACACTGGTTACCAGTGTTAGTCATGTCAGGACTGCCACAGAACTAAATTGACTTCAGTGTGGTTAAATGTGTGGAGTTTTGGGGTGTGTGGGGGTTTTTTTGGTTCTGTTTGTTTGGTTTTTTTGGTTTGTTGGGTTTTTTTTTAATGGTAACTGCTGCTTTGCTTTTGCCTCTGAATTCTTGCAAAACTCAAACCCAAAAACTGTAGCAGCGCACAGTTGTGTGATTAACTCTCAGGCTGACAAGGGAGGAAGAGACAAAGCCCTGTTCAGCCTGCAAAATGACCAAATTATGATCTTTTGGTGTGAATGGAGTGCGCAGGTCCACAAAAAATTGGTGAGATGTAAGGTTAAGGCAAGATTGATATGTAACAATATTTAGACAGACATTTGCTATTTGTCACTCTAAGTCTGAGCAATGATTTTCCAGATGAAAACATTCTATATCTGTCATCTGTTTTTTATAAGAAATTTATAGGATTAATATTTTAATCTTAGTTGAAGAGAAACTTGAAAGGTAAATAAAAATAAGGAAATACAAAAATTAACTCTTAAATCTATTCATACAATAAATATGAGGAGACACATTCAGCACTTATATTTCCTGAGTGAATATATATTTTCTCATTTTTCATTTTGTGGACATGACAGTAAATTAATGTGGGGTTAAAGCTTCTGTATGACCCCCTCAGTTGTGTTGGGCCTAACTTTTTGTGCATATATTTCTGAACTCAAAGGCTGCATGAAAAACAAGTCAAGCAGGGAATGTGCATTCTAGGGTGCATTAAAAATTACCTGGAAAACCAACATTAATAGAATACAAATGTTCACTGACAGGGTAGATGGTGTGTCAAGCATCATTATCAGACTCTAAGGTTTCCTGAGAAAGAGGGATGGATAGTGCTGAAGAGCAAAAGCTAAAACCCAGTTTATTGTGGTCTTTTTTTACTGTTCCATCTTTGTGATCTTCCAGTACTGTGGGAAAATGCTTCTGTCTGTTGTTTGTATGAACAGAAGGGTTCATTTCATCTGTGTGAAATGAAATACATTTTGCAGGAAGAATTCAGTATCAGTCCCTATGCTACATTGCTTCTAATTGACCTAAGGTGTTGATTTTTAGGGTTTTTTTTTTTTTTTTTGGTTGGTTTTTAGGGTTTTTTGGTGTTTTTTTTGTTTTTTTGTTTTTGTTTTTGTTTTTGTAAATGCAGGAAAAAAAATAAAATCTAAACCATCTCATTCAGTACTTCTTTGTGACTGACCTGTTCAGGAAGAATTAAGAGCATGCTGTACATGTTGATATAGCACAGTTTATTCATTGTAGAAGCTGAAAAGATTCACCATTCACTGTGAATTCTTTTGCTGAATGTAAGGTCCTGAATTACTTTTTTCGTGTGCAATGCAGCAGTAAATTCTCCATTTGCAGTTAATCTGTGTTTATTACATACCAGAGGGCCAAAATCAACCCAATTATAAGCAAATAAAATCCTGTTAATGTCAGGGAAATTACCCAAGTGCTAAGCTTGTTACCCAATATTCTTTAGCAGGTTGGTTGGCAGAAAAGGGTGCTTGGTTTCTAAGAATGTTGACTGCAGGTCCTTTTCATTTCTTTTCAGTTTATCATGCTTTTCAAATGTCTCAGAATGATCATGTGAGTTGATAGACCACACAGACTTGTTAAGACACCGCTGCTGGCTTTGGGGCAGTTGTTTAGATATTACATTTAGATCTTTATGTTCTTCCTTTCATCTGGTAATGAGATGTTTACAATGAACCATTTTCTTCCTCGGGCCATATTCCATGAGATAAAGTTGTCCACAAGAAAGCAAGCACCACACCATTGCCTCTGACTATAGAACTCCTAGTTTAGATAAGCTTTGCTCTGATAGAAAATCATCGAGCCTTCACTGTTTAATTTTTTTCCTTTCAAGACTGAGTGCACCACAAGGAATGGAAGCAGCAAGAACTCTGGGTTGGGATTATAATGACAATTTTGGCAATGAATTCAGTATTGCTAGCATTTTGAGGCTTCAGTAAAGATTAAAAAAATCTTCATGTTTCATGGCATTTTGATGTTTTGTTGCCATGATGTCTTTTTCTTGTATGTTCCAACAAATAAAACCCTTGGCAATATTTATATGGGTTTTCCAGTTGAGTGTCATTCAGAGCTTAAATGCTTAGTGTAAATGAACTACAAGTACAGAAAACACATTCAATCTAAAATTTATCTGGACGGTAAGAGCACTACTCTTCCTCAGGTGTGGAACAAATTTAATTTGGATAGGGTTTTTTTTCCTCCCACTTTAACTTACAAAGAGCACAATATGAATAAGTAAGAAAGCACATTCACTGGGAGCTAGCTTAAAATATTAGACATCCTGAGCAAATATTCTAACAGTTTAGGTGTTGGTCCCTTTTGAAAACTCCTTTTGAAATAATACCAAGGAAAAAACCACAGCAGCCTGTGAGGAGCCCAATGCTGGATTCTGTTCTGAAATTTGTTCTGCAGCAGAATTTCAAGGGACTGAAGAAAAAAAAAAAAAAAAAAAAAAAAATTGAGCACAGGTGCTGGATTATATTCAGACATACATGGGACCCGCTGCTGGTTTGGTTCATTGGGAATCAGACACAGGGACTGGAAGCATAACCTAATTGGACATGTTGCAAATACCAATATATTTGTCCCTTGACTTTCATAATTAAGGTTATATTTTAAAATATTCTATTACATGGACAATACAGAGTTGACAGTGTATCAGCACTTTAACTTCTTTCCCCTTTCAGTAAGTTTGGGAAGTGTATGGCTGTATAATGCCATTAAAACCTATGAAATTGCAAGGAACTTTAGGACTGTGCTATGCTATGAAAAACAGTATTTGTAAAACCAATTTGTGGCCCAGTACTAAAAATAGTATTATTTTGAACCTGAATGTTAATGGTTGCTGCCTGTGTAGTTAATTTTACTCTCAAATTAATTGGACTCCTCAGTATTGTATTATTTGTAGACTAGTAGCCACAGGCCTTTTTTTATTTTTCCTTTTTTTCTTAATGAGTTTTAAAAAATATTTTATCCAGTTTCAAAGAAAAATCAGCATGTTTTCTCCAGCAATTAAGGATGCCTACTTTTACACATCCACAATCCTGTTTTTCTCTGGAAATTGTTACACTGGTTAATGAGCTTCTTTCACTTTGCAAAAAGCACTGCTATGGTTACTACATCCAAATTACCATTTTGCTTGTTTATTTAAAGCCTAACAATGACGATCATACTGCTCTGACTGCATTTTTAAAAGGAAATTATTGTACTTCTACCTGAAACATAGGAGATGGTAGCTAATATATGCATTGTTTGTTATCACCTTAACCTATGAACCCAAATTGGTGTGGGATTTTGTTCATTATGAAAATAATGTTCCTTTACAAGGGATTTAACTCAGATTTAACCTTGTTTCTCAAAGGTATGCAATTTTAAGTGTGAGTGGTAAAGAGCTAGTAAGCAAGCTGACTTATTTACTCACAAGGATATCTCACTAACATGCACAGAGGTTTTTCTAAAGCAATTGGTGCCATGATATGTTTCCAAGGCTGTGGGTTTAGGATTTGAAGTGTAGAAGCATTTGGCTGAGGAAACAAAGTGGACTAGGAGTTTAGTGACTCTTTACAGCTGAACATGAGAGGAGACTGTAGCCTGGTGGGCTTGGTCTTCCAAGTAACCAGTGATAGGATGAGAGGAAATGGCCTAAGTTACACCAAGGAAGTTTGGATTGGATATCAGGACAACCATATTCACTGAAAGATTGCCAAGCACTGCAACAGACTGCCCAGGGATGTGTTTGAGTCACCACTCCTGGAGGCATTCAAAAGCTGTGTAGATGTGGCACTTAGGGACATGGTTTAATGGTGGACTTGGCAGTGCTGGGCTAACAGCTGGACTTGAGGATCCTGGAGATCTTTTTCAATATAAATGATTCCAGGGTTCTATGATTCCATAGCCTTTCACACAGAAGTTCCCTATAAAGTTAATCCAGTACCAGTTTGGCAAAGTGAAGTTGATGCTAACTTGTTGATTCATTTGATTTCCACTGACAGAAGCTTTGTCAGTGGTTGTACAACAACACTTAGCAATTGCAGCAATAAAATATCTGTAGCTGCTACTCATAAACAGCTTTATTCACAATGTGTTTATCTCCACTGGCAGAGTGGTGTAAATAAGATCCCCCTACTACTGCTCCAGTACATATTCCGCTTCTCTATGACTGTAATATTGATGTTCCCCCTTGAACTTCCTTCATTATTTGCTTATTTAGGTTTGATAAGTGATGTCAGATATGAGGCCTTGCTTAAAGATAGCAGCAGTGACAATCAGCTTCAAAGATGAGAATTGACTTGAGCTTCCAGACCTTGAAATAACCTGCCACTTACTCTGAGTGGTGCTATGGATTACTTGTAAATAAATACTAAATTGTATTATATCACAGAATTTATATACTAAACTAATTTAAATACATTATCTATCATTATGCTTTGCATTTTTAATTGCAGATTGGTTGATCTTTTCCCTTAAGAACTAGAGGACAGTTTGCTACAACAATAGTCAATCCCTAGGATACCAGAGTAAGAGAGTAGAAATTCTAAACATCTAGTGAAATTTCTTACTTCAGGAACTAAAGCAAACAAAATCTTGCCATCAAACATCTGGAGAAGAGACAATGTCAGATCTCACACTGGCTTGCAGACAGCTGCACAGCAGTTCCAGAATGCATATTCCTATGGAAAAAAAATCTTCCCTCTCTTCACTGATTTTCAGAAGAGGTACAGAATTTTGCTTCCACCAGATTTAGTTTGAAGATGGTGAGGGACACAGCAATACGGTGTGACACTTGTCCACAGCACAATATTGAAAATATCCTCCGTATGGGTTACTGGATTGAGGACACATAATGAAATTTCTTTTATTTCTTCTGAAGTCTTTTGTGCAGATCTGAAAGGTCTTTGATCACAGTCTATTCCCTAATTGCACTCTAGAGAACAAAAATGCTCTCTCTTTCTGCCTTTTGCCTTTTGTACACAGTAAAAATCTACACAGAGGTAGAGTGGTAAAGCAGCCTCTCAATCAACGTGGTCACAAGAAGCCCTGGCCAT
Source organism: Cettia cetti (assembly GCA_013401135.1). NCBI lineage: Eukaryota > Metazoa > Chordata > Aves > Passeriformes > Sylviidae > Cettia > Cettia cetti. Next base: position 199,135 of record VZUI01053871.1, read on the forward strand.
AAAGGCAGCGTGCCCTCAAGTTGTTATTGAAGGGACAACCCTGGAAGATGATGTGTGTTACCTCCTTATATTTTCTTCAGGTTGTGAGCTGTTGAATCACTTCAAAGAGGCTGAAAAATTACATCACAAAATCCTCTCAGGGAAAGGCAAGCATTGAAGAAAGATGGAAAAAAAGGTGAGAACTACAGACTAAAATCTGCCCTCTGCTTCATCATAAGCTTGAGACTACAAAATGTATGAGTGTAATCCAAGAGAAATTGAGTTCATCCAGCTTCTGAATGCCTTGATGGTCTAAAACTTCATCTGGGGACATCCAACAGCCAAGGCAGTCCTTAACAGTTCTGAGTAAAAAAGCTGAGTACCTGTAATAATACTTAAAAGCATGTGAACCATCTGAATTGAAGATTTCCTTGGTCTAAGTGAGGTACAGCACGGTTTCATTTGATTTCTTGCCACAGGTCTGTGAGGTCCTGTGAGTCCAGATATTCCCAGGTCTAGGAACAGAGATGTCTTCACCTCTGGGACTCACTGTAATTTAATCAGACATTTCCCACAAACTCCTCTTTGGTGACGTGAACTCTGATTCTTCAGCTGAGAACCCAGATCCTAGGTTCAAATTGCACAGGTCACTCCAGCAAAGCAGATGAGAAATATCTTGAGACATAAGAATTTTCTTTTATTTTGGCTTCAAAAGCTTTTCTTTCATGAAGCTGAGCAAGTGCTAAAAACACAACAAATGCATCACTGAAAAAAGAAACCACCAAATGCTTCCTTCTGAGGTCATCTAAAAGATTGGTTTTGACTTTGTCAACTAGAAAACCAGTAATAATCTCCTGTAACTATGGAAAAAAGGAGAAAATAAAAATAATTTAAATCTAAGTTTGTCATTTAGGTAATTTATTTAGCCAATTCACAACAACTCAATGCATTTTTACTTGAGTTTCTCTCGTGCATACATTTTTCTTTTCCTTTTACCATTTTCCTGCCTTGCTGTACTCTTTAATGAGTCCCTATAAGAAATGGCTTCTTTTACCCTTAGGTGATGGAAAAACAAAAAACCAGGCCATGAGTCTGAGTTTTGGGGGGTTTTTTGCTTTTGAGCACAGTCACTACAGCATCCAAGAATCACTTTTCCAGGCAGTGAACATGTTTTCATTTTATAATTTAGAAAAAAGTCACAGCCAAATTATTCTGTATTAGAAATATTGGAAGATTTCTATTTTTCCTCACTGCCTCTACACATAGGAGAAAGCAATATTACTTAACCTTGAGGTTTAATTATTCCCATGTTTTTAAGGAAGCCTTGAAATTTACTTTGCACATTTTTTTTTGTGAACAGAATTCCAAACTGAAGCACTGAAGTTGCATATAAGACAGATAGTATCTTTTTCTCTATATAACAGGCATAATTAGTCTTATCCATGCAATTATAAAAGCCAAAATATATTCTGAAAGCTTAAACATAACCTCTCTATTTAGTACTGATTCACTGGAAAGGGTTTTTTCCCTAAAAGTATTTTGTTTAAAAACTGTGTCTGACACTTTATGGCTCATAATGCTAAAAAATCCAAAGTGCCTAATCACTAAAAAAACCCTTCAGCCTTTCCTGTAGGTAGTGTTAACTGTGCTTCTTTTTATATTCAAATGATTTGACATTAAAACTGTGGATTATTAAGTGATTCCTTCAATATCAGTAGCACTAGCAGCACGTAGATCTTTGAGAAATTCAGGCCAAAATTATGGATGTGAGTGTGTAAACTCTGCAATCTGCCTGTAAACTTGGTACCAGAAATCAAACATAATTCAGGACAGCAGTAAATCCACTTTCACCTTTGAATTGCTTTACTCTGTCTTTTCTCATCTAAGACCAATGGAGAAGATCTCTTGCTACTTTATATTCTGATTTTTTCCCACCTCAGTCACAGTATTTCTAGAATTAAGGACAATTTTATCATCGAATTTCTAATATAGCTAAGACAAAGCAGTAATTCTCTTTCCTGAATTGTCTGCTTTTTTGCAGCCATGAAATGAAAGATTGCTTTCTTGCTAGAGTAGAGATAAAACAGAAATACTTGGCTAATGGGCAATTTATAAAAATACTCCTATCTATTCGACCTTCAAATGCAAGAGCAATTTTTCACACTTTCTAACCAAGATCTTTTTTTCTCATTTTCAGCATTTAATAGGATGAGTTATTTCTCAAGCACAATTCCCCACCTTATCTTTAAGTGCCCAATGATGTCAGAAAGGGTACAGGCAGGATAAATCCAAGTGTTTTTCTTTGATTTGAGTGTATTGAGATTTCAGAGATTTTCTTTCTTATGCAGAATGCAGATTTTGTGCTAAAAAGTTTTAGAGGCTTGGAGGGGCTTTCTTCAACATTTCTAAAAAGTTACTAATAGCCCGTAAGTTGATGTTTAAAGGGGACTTAACATAAAACTAATCATTGCCATATCTACATAGTGCTGCCAAACATTAATAGTGATCATTGTATTAATATCAGTAATTCCCCTTGGAAGCTTTTACCTTTGGCATTGCTATCATTACTAAATGTGTTCATGTCAGCTATTTTAATAATTTTTCGAATGCCATAGCTTTCTTCAGTTAATTATAAACAAGTTGGCATGCTTAATTAATGGGTCCTACTAACATATTATCCCAGATAAGTGTGAATGATACCCTGTTACTAGCAGTGATGCAGATTAATTCATAATGCCAAACACTGTAACCTTACTAACAGCAAAAGGTTCCAACGTTCCTAGAAACAAAATTAGATGTCTTTAAAACAGAAACAAAGCAAGAGTGCACCCAGGCCAAAGTGATGCTGCCGTGTTGGGTTTAAGCAACTCCAAACCTCCAAACAGAGACAAACACTTGCCCGACACTTAAATTCTAAGAGAATAAACAAAATATCTGCTGACTGAACCAAAGTGTTGTGCTGCTTGTCAGCTTAATGGGAAATGAGCATCCATAGCTTGTTTCTGCGTGGGACAAAGAAAAACAGGAAAACCAAGCATATGAAAGTCCTTGATGCTGCTTAGGGCACCTCCATTTGTCAGTGTTGATGAATGAGCTGCTTCTCAAGCTGTCCAGACACAGCTGCACAGGAGCATTTAGACTTTCTGACTAAAGAAGTTAGAATTTAAGGTTACACAGGTGGCTCCAGAGGAGAAAAGAGGCATCACAGGACCCTGTTCTTTGCTGTGGTTGGCAGCAGGGCTTTGCTAGTGGTAGAATTTGTAATATTCTTGTGTTTAACAGCATAAAATCATTATTTTTTATTAAAATCAAGTCAATTTGTTATTGTAAAGACTAATAAACAGAAAAGATGAAAGGACACAGTTTAGTAGCAAAAAAATTAATTAATTTAAGCTATTTTCCCCAGAAGGAATAACCTGAACTTTACTAATTGCCCAAAATGAAACACTGCAAGGTAAAATAATTTATTTTTCTCCTTTTCTGTTCTATTGCAGTTGTATAAACGGTTATTTATACCTAAGTGCTTCAGGTTACCTACACTGCCATTTATTCATATACGTATCTGTGAAGTATCCTGCACGTTTCTGAGTGCTATAAAAATTAAGACTTGAAGGAGCATGATAAATGAGTGAGTTAGCAAAGTAAAACACACTTGAATCAGTGCAGCCACTTTATAATGATATGTGATTATTACAGGGTAATGCAGCCTGGTATTTGGATGGTTGAAAATTAGTTTGCTTGGTAACACAGTTCTAATGGCTCCTTGCCTTCCTGGGGAGGGGAAGGGAGGTAGAAATAAAAAGGAGAAGGGATGAGAAAGATGGAGCTGGACCCCAGATTCATTCTGGAAACACAAATCAAAACACTTTAATACAATCTACCCTCAAAACTGAGGTGATTTGGTATTTTCTTCAAATTTCATTATTATTGCCAGCAAAAGGCCTGCTCGTGATAAAGGCTTACTGGTGATAAAGCAAGCTGGTTATTCTTATCTGAATGAGTCTTTCATTCTAGAAAACATGCCAATCTACAGAAGATAAATGTCTCTAGAGAAAGAACGGTTCAGGGCTGCCTTTAGCTCCCTGAACACTTCAGCAAATTGTGTTACCAGTGGTTTTTGAAATCATATTGCAGTGGTCTCTTGCAAGTGGGAGCCTCAGAAAAGATGTACACTCTTTCTGGCTGCTTTGCATTGAGTATTCTGCTGGTAGATCTTGTGCTGGCAAGTTCTGCTACAGAGTCAGAATGGTTTTACGTCACTAAATGTCTGAAATGCCTGACCTGACTTGCAGGGACAAAGGTAATGTAGTTAGAGGCAGAAGAGCCATTGGGTTCTGATGTGTAGCAGCCCACACAATATTTTTTTAACGTGGTTACCTGTGACATTTTCTCCACTCACCACTGGTACAAGAATTTTGACCTGTCCCAGCATTCTCAAAACAGTTTTATGTCCATTGTCAGGCTCAGAGATTTTCTGTCAGAGCTGGACCTGGGCCACACACATTCATCCTTACTCTCACCTGTTTTCAGTTCAGACAATGCCAAGGCTTCTTGGTAGAAGGGATTCTCTCGGCCTTTCTCTGTCCACCACTATCCATTATCAAGGTAACAGTTCTCACAGATAGAAACCTACACTCTATTTTTTGCGTGCTCAGTGCTGGTCTCAACGCACTGATTTATTTTATGGTTGTTACAGATCAAACACTGCTGTTGTCATTTACTAATGAAGTCCAAATTAATAATGTCTGCTTTCCCTGCCCATTTTAAATTACAGACCTGACGTAGAACACCTCACTTTTATTCTAAGAACAATGAACTTTTTATTAAAAAAGTTCTGAAAAAGACAAGGCATTGGCCATAATGTATCCATAACCAATGTTTTCTTTTATTGCCATATTTAAATATAAATTAAGCTCTAGGTCTAGGCATGTCAAATAGGTCTCTAATACGAAATCTTGCTTTATTTTGAAACAGACATTGTTCTCCAATCTCCTTTTACTTTGCACCAATTTCACCTTGCTCCTGCCTGACCTACTTCACAGCAAGGTTGACTCTGCTTCTCATAAACTGCACTTTCCTGTCATCTCATGGAATTCACCTCAACCACAAGAACTGTTACATCGACAGAATTATTAATAAGTAAGGGATCTTTTACATGAAAGGAAACACAAGGCATCTCAGTAATGCTGTAGAAGTACAAGAGAAGTGTGATCTTAAAGAGGTGGTCACATGTTGTTTGCTCAAATACGGAGAGTAATTTGGACTGAATGAGAATTTCCCTGAGTTTATGAATAGCTAAATCTCACACTTCCCACCAGCAAAGATTAGGCAACATTTCACTGCTTTTAGAAAAAGTTAGGCACTCTATCTAAGACAAAACACTGTATCTTCAACAAAGTACATTAACTAAAAGATATGGATAAACATTTCAATCAGTAATAGCCTGCTTTATCTACATAAAGTGTAACATGCTTACTGCCTTTTACCATCAGAACTGCCAGCAGAATGTATCTGTGAGCCACCAATTTATACCTACTGAGTCACTTTTTATCCTCCCTCTTCTTTTCTGCTTAACAATGCAAGAAACCTGCTAGGAAAAACATTACACAGCTTTAAATCACTTTGTTTGCCACAGCAAATAATTAATGAAATGAGTGACCTTTCTATAACTCTTTTATATATGTACTGAGGGGAAAATTCTTCCTGGCTTGAAAGTAGACAGCAAGAAAAGTGCTCCATGTAAGGTACGGATTTAAACAAGAAACAAGGCTTGGTTCACTATCTATGCACTCTTGAAACTTAGAGATTCAAGAGTGCCATCAGATCTGGTTTATGAATACTGCAGATCATCTGATTACTCAGTTCCAGTGCATTGCACAGTAGGACCTTCATCAGTGATGCCAATAACTATTCAAGATACCATTTTTAAAAGGTAGTGAGGCTACGTCATAGCCCTTTATGTGTTTTGACTGAAACTGAAAGAACATCCTGAAAGAATTCTATAATATCACCTGTTTACTGAGAAGTTTTGTGAGCCATTAGGAAATTCCTCACTTAGAATAATAATTTATGGATGCACCTATTGCTAAAGAAAAGCATTGGATTATTACAATTACAAGCTTACACAGAATTGTTCAATTAAAATTCAGGCAACAGAAAATACCATTGTTTAAATGAGCAATCAACAAGCAGATTCTACAAGTGGAAAATATTCCAGAGCATGGTATCTGGGTCATACAGCTGCCAAGTTTGCCTTCTGTGTAGCAACACTGACAGAAAACACTTGAGGGGGATTCATATTTACATTTTTTTACCACAGCAAACAAGAGCAGACACTGTGAATTACATATTTAGGGAGCTGCATGTGGGGCTGCAGTGCTTCAGTGAGAGCTGGTTTTCCTCTCCTAAACCTAGAGGTAATGCCCTGAAAAGACCAGCTATATTCTGTTCATATGTGTACAATATCAGGATTGAGAATGAAAGTTGTGAACTCCTTAGGCAGCACAAGCACCAAAATGTTTTTAACAAACAGAGGTGTGAAATACTGTAAATCCACTAGGTCACTTAAGATTTCTCAAGAATGGCTATCATTTTATGTTCAGGGGCAATTCTGCCCCAAATCCCTTAAATTTTATTGATCTAAACTTTGATCTCTATGTTAATACATTTGTTAAGTTATGCATAACAGAAATATATGGCCCTGGCATAAAATGGACCTTTAAGGCCCATTTTATTTCTGTGGTGGGTTGACCCTGGCTGGATTCCAGACACCCACCAAAGGTGCTCTATCACGCTCCTCCACAACTGGACTGGGGAAAGAGAATATGATGAAAGCTTCATGAGCTGTGAGGACAGGGACACAGGACTCACCAGTTACCATCATGGGCCAAACAGGCTCTGCTTGGGGAAATTCATTGCATTTATTACCAGTCAGACTAACTGTTGGCACATTCGTACATGTGCATTTATTCAATAAAACACATTAATTAGTTGTAATGATTAGACTGAATACTAATTTAGCACCGAGATCCTCCTGCTTTTGGACCCAATCCCATTTGAGGAGTACTACAATAAACATGATGTTGGTAAAGACACATGCCTAATCCACAGCACACTGAAGCTACAGGTGGCATTGACTTTTAATTTGAGGGAGGACTGGAACATACTCCACTCTTGATCCTTATTTCAATGGATGGTTCACACTTCCTGCTTATGTTACAACCCTCAGGTATCCAAGTGACACTACAGGCTATCTATCTGAGCTTCAACACCTACACAGAGAGATGGCCTCCCATCACATCTGCAGAGATAAATGGGCAAAAGGAGAGAACAATTTCTCTTTCTGCCATGAAATAAAGGAGGAAGCTGACAGTTGTAACTCAGAGTTAGGCAGAAGCCTTGGTAGAAAGAGCACATGGCATTCTTGAAGCTGTGTGCTCAGCCCAGAGTCCTGGTCAGAGGGGATTGCTCTGGGTGCCTTAGCCTGTTTGGTGCTGGCTCTTGCACCATTCTGGCTGTGCTGCAGCAGCACTCACTGCTTGCCCAGCTTCCTTGGCACATGCATTGGACCTCCTGCTGACCTCTGAATGCTGGCAGGAGCAGTGCCTGTGGAATGGGATGGAGTGAGACTTGAAAAGAATGCTCCGCACTTCCCATGAGTTAGAACAGATGGACAAGCTCTGCCATGCCTGGGAACCCGTGTTTCCCGGCAGCCTGCAGTGCACCCTCCAACCCCTGGATGTTCACAGGGAGTCCTAGTAATTCCAGCATCCATGAATGTAGCCAAGGAATGAAATCTGTTCTTACCTGAAAAAGGTAGGAAAATAGATTGACATCAGTGAAGGATGTACCATTTCTTCCCAAAATTTGATGGGTTTGAGATTGAATGTTCAGTGTAGGAAGGTTTTGTCCTCATCACTGAAGTCCAGCCATCAGCACTAAATATCCTGAGGCCTTTTTCTCAGCTTCTCTGCCCTCCCTCCCTCCCTCCTTGCCCCAGACCTGCTCTGAACCACTGCATGTGCACACTTTCCCTTCTCTGTGTCTGTCCTCAGGTGCAATGCCAAACTGGGTCAGTGGGCTCTGCCCTGAGCTGCCAGGAGCTGGCAGGCTGCAGATGTCACTGCTCAGCCACACCACGACCCTGCCAGTGCCAGCAGCAGCAGCAGCAGCAGCAGTGTCTCTAAGCTGTTGGTGCCCCTGCACTGCTGCTCCTCCTTCCCGCTTGCACCAACGTTCCCTCGGTGCCCTGAAGACAAGTCCTCCAGTCCTTCCCTGGTGTCACAGAGCCATGGAATCTTGGAGTTCTAGCTTGGTGAAACCCTAGAGCCATGGAACCCTGGGAGCCACACTCATCTTTGATATTGAGAGGATGCTGGGGCATCACTTTTCCTGAAAATCTTCTCCACTTAATTGTCTGGGTATTTTCAGTCAATTGCTCATCCCTTCTCAATTCTGATTTGATATTTTTCTCCCATTAAACCAATTATTTCCTTTCCTTTACTCTCCAGCCAGCAACCTTCCCTTTAGTTTTTGTCCTCAGTTTTCCACTTGGATCCCAAGAAATTAAATAGTAGCACTCATGCACCATCCATTTCCAAGAAACAACTTCCACACAACAAGAGCATTCGAAGCTATTTTTCACAACATAAGATTTCTATGGGATATGCGTGGTCAAAAGGGTAAGAAGGAAGAATCAAAAGTGTAGATCTCTAGAGAAAATTCAAAATAATTCTACAGTTGCATTGTTCTCAAATTTTTCTGGAATCAACCCTTCAGAAAATGGCCAGTGAAAAAATTTTGATTCCATATCAAATCCATGTACATTTTACATGTGCTCAAATACAACATTCAGGCCTATTCCAATGATGTTCTGGAACCTTTTACAATATCAGACCTTACTGAAGCAACAGGTCATGTACCTCTCAGGATAATAAGATGACAGGTTCAGTTTGCCAGGCATCTGGCTACAAAGACAAATTTGCAGTGATGTACACAGCTTGACAGCTCAGTCAATACTCATCACCATTTAAATCCATTACAGTCAGCCAAGGAAGTGACTTCTTTCAACTATGCAGTCCTCTTTAAATGAAAGGAGGAAAGGGATTTATTTTGAAAATATTAACTTCTGCTCTCTGTGCACATTATCATTAGCAGGATAGTCTATACCATCCTAAGATCACACAAAAGGCATTTTAGGACACCAAATTACAAAGGGAAGTGAGACCAAACATAGGTTTCTACTCTTCTTCCTGGCATGAGTACTTAAACACAGACAGTTTCAGAGTTCCAAGGCTGCCATTCTAAACAATCTTTTGTCTCTGTTAGAGATTGTTAAATGGGCTACTTGACCCAGTTTTCTTGTAGGGGGAGGGTTCCATACAAGAGGTTCCATACAAGAGGTTCCATACAAGAGGAACGTCCCCAGCACGTTCAGCATACACAGAGTTTAGGGGTTTTTCTGAGTTTTGCAGGGTATGGCCATTCTGGTCAAAAGCTCCCATTTTCTTCAAGGACAGCACACAGATTGAAGCTGTGTGATTCAGAGAGGCTCATTTCTGTATCAGATGGCTGATAGACATCATACAGGGAAGGCTAAACCTTTTCATCTTGGAGTGGATGATTGTGAAAAGCATCTATGCAATTATTCAAATTGCTTGAGTTACTGTTGGTAGAAAAGGTTCATTCAGCTTAAGCCCATTGTGAAGGATAATCTGAGCCTAAATAATAATAATAATAAAAAACACATTCAGTAACTGTTCTTCAGGATTTATTGTTTTATTCCCAGCCTAGAATAGAAAAATTTTCTAATATTTAGAACAGGTAAACAAATGAACATCTGTGGATCTTTACAACAGAAACTTATGTCAGGGTTGCTATTTCAGCAAAGGGTAGGACTTTTGAAATGGTTATATGAATACAACACAGATAATAATTCAAAGAACTTGTCACACTACAACAGCTTAAGGGCTGAAATTCTGATCCAAGATCCCACAGTCCATTCCTGAGGAAAGGCAATGGGTATTTGGATGCACCTAGAGCACTGGACTATCTGATATCAGGATTGTGTGAACAGAAGATAGATCCTCCAGTAGGTTCCCACTGGCACTGTGCAGTGGCCAAACTCTGTGGAAAACTTACTGAAAACATCCAGGTACAATTCACTGGGAACAATTCAGAGGTAATAATAAATTACAGTAACACATGAGCAGACCTCAGAATGCTTCACAAGATGAGTCTGCAGTGAGAGTAACAGAGACAGACACTGCAGTCTGTTAGAAATATATTCCCAATAATATGCTCTAGTGATTTAATTATAACAACAAAATGCAGAAAGGAACTGGGGATAATAATTCTAATTTCTTAGATTACTACCTTGCCACACAATACTTCTTTCCACATGCAGTCAAATAACCTACAAATTTCACTAAACCACAATCAGAGCCAGGATTTGGAAACTACTGGCATCAGTGATTTTAGATTATGAGGCACAGCTCGTGGCTTTTTTCCCTTAAACACTCCTGTTCAATAGAATGAAATTACAAACAAAGGGACACAGAAGTTTCCTTTCTCCTTGTTTTCTATTAGAAAACAAGCTGCTTAATAGAGAAAACATCAATACTACATTATCTACTTGACAGGAACGCCAAGAAGAACAGATGTGGTGCAAGCCCTGAAAATGCCTTGACTTGCAGAACACGAGCTTCATTCCCTTTTGGAGCAACCGTCCATCCGTGCCCTATTATCCCACTGATGCTGACTTCCTGTGGAACTCATCTGAATATGTACTACAGCGAGGAGCTGACTGGCTGGGTCTGGCTGGGGTTGCTGCACTGCCCAGCAGCACTTGCACAGCTTCAGGGCTTGCTCTTTTCCTTGCCCCTCCTTGATGTAGGCTGGAGGTGAGTAAGAATTTGAGCACAGACACAACTTGGACAACCATCCCAAACTGAGCAAAGGGATATTCCATGTTGTACAATGTCATGATCAGCAATAAAGGGATTTTTGAGAAAGCAGACATTGCTCAGAGGCTGGCTAGACCTATTAGTCTGCTTCTGGGAAGTGGTTAGTGATGGCCTCCACATCACTATCTTGGGAGATTTTTTTCTTCCTCTTTGTTTATTAATCTGTTTATTTCAACAGAATCTTTGTCACTGTGTGGGGAAATGTGGTGCTTAGCTGTTGGCTGGGGTAAACCCATCATACTGAGATTAAAAAAATTAAATACAAAATTTAAATCCACAAAATGGCAGCTTCCACACCATATAAGGCTCCTGTAGCTACAGGAGAGCAAGGCCCCTTTCTGACAATGCTAAAGATCTTCTTTCCTTCTTTAAGCAGTCTGGAATAGTGAGACACAATAAGGCTGAGAAAATAAGTGAGTCTCAAAGTCATTACAAACAGCATTGCCTTAGGTGGGATTGCAAAATACCTCCAAATTCACTTGAAGGTTTTTACAGAGATTTAAATACTTATTTTAAATTACAACGATGGGCAAATGAATTGGTAGTAATAACGGGATTGTTTAGAATGACAGCTATAAATTGATCACAGTGCCATTCACTGCTCCTTCTCCAGTGGAAATACAGTACATTAATGAGAGATTCATTAGAGGCAGCAGATGGTTTAATGGATATGGAACAGGACCACAGTTTGCAGGTCTGCCCTTGATTTTCACACTGTCATTCCTCATATGACCACTCTGCTCACTGGAACATGCAAAATTTTCAGGAAGATGTCTAAGATGTGCTAAGAAGCAGCACAATTTTCAGATTATATCTTTTCAGAATATCATTAATTTTCAAAGGTGGCAGTCCAAGGTTTTGTCTTTCACTAAGAAAATGTAGCATTTTGCTGTGTAGATGTTAGTAGCTCAAGCTAAACATATTGCTTCATTTGCTGAACATAAAAGCAATTTCAAAATTAACCAATCCATGTTTTTAAATGTCCAGAAGAATTTCCTTATGTAGCCTGTCATTTGGGTATAGGGACATCTGACTGTAAAGGCAGTGAGACAAAACCACCATCGGTTGAACCCACAGAAAGCAGGAGGCCTCAGAACTGGTGAGTGCAAAATAGTTAAAATGCTGCTATTGCTTACCACCAGATAAGGCACTAGTCAAATTTTTAGAAGAGAAGATTTTTTACAGATATTTAAAATCGATTACTCATTTATTAAAATGCAAATTGCAGTATGTGACTATTGCTGTCAGGCTGCAATAATCTTCTCAAAAGCCTGCAATGCAGATTGCAAATGTTCATTGTGTATGTACCAGCTTTGAGGAAACAGCTATTTATTAGCATTGGATCTTGTAACCTGCACTTCAGGGTTGTTTTTTTGGTTTTTTTTGCCATTGCAATTCCTTGAAAGGTTTGCAAATACTGTGATTTAGTGTTGATATTTTATTTATTGTGGAAAAAAGCTCTGAATGCTTTTTTTAGCATTCACATGTGAGCTTATAACTTAAATGTGGAGCAATAAATGAGAAGTTCGAATGATAGATCACTGGAAATATTAGTATTCCTATTGCATTGTTAACAAGTTCAGGATAATGTGCCCACATATTTGAGATGCTTTTCAATATATGTCGTTTAAGACAACATATTTTGCAATAGTAGAGAGTGTACTGTGCAGCACAGAAAGTACCTGAGGGAGGCTGATGGTGAGCATGAGAAAAAGGATCAATAGTTAATCACACAGTTTGGCTTGGTTAATTAAATTAAAAATTTTGTTCCATGTAGCTTTTAGTTTAGTTCAGTTTATTGCTCTTTGGAAAATTGATTTAAAACATCAAATGCAAGAAATTCTCAAAAAAACCCAAAACTCTAGAGTATAAAAGTGCATCCTTCATTACATTCTGCATTTCATTTCCTCCAATTTAAACCCCAAATTTGAACATACCCCTGGGAAAAATTCACATGGTCAGAGGTTTCTTTTCTCTTTCTGAAACAACACACCTTGACTTCTTCTTCACCTTGCTATGAGCACCTGATTGTAAAGCCACAGAAGCTGGACATTTCCCTGCTGAAGCTGCTCAGCCATCCCCTCCCTGCCAGCAATTCTTTGCTGGGTTTTCATGGTGCTGGAGCCCTGAAGAGCAGCTCCACGCTGTGCTCTGCTTTATGGACAGCAGGCACGTTTCACAGCTGGGTGGTTTCACAGTTCAGGGAAGCACTGGGGCAGGTAACAGATCTCAGTTACACCCCAGGCTCTCCAGGTGTTCAGAGTGACCCTGAAAAGTCTACTGGGCAAAACAGTCAACCCTTGATATTCACCACAAGCAACCCACCAGTGCCATTACTGAGATCTAATTATCTAAAATGCTGATTATTTCCCATTTGTGGGTTGGGTTTTTTTCTAAAACAGAAATACTGATTCTCCCTTTTCTCAGCTTCAGTTTGTCTTGTATATTTACATGATAACCTCTTCTGGGTAAAGACAGTGTGTGTAGCCACTGATATAGATTGGTTTTGATCCTACTCTTTTCTAGTATAAGTAAAGCAAATACTTAGTAAAAAAGGAACTACTATTTTTATCATCTAAAAATAATGAACAACATTTAAACTTTCCAGACATTTGTTCCCAGATCTTGCAAAAAGATAGTTTCAGTTAGTTAAATTAAATGCCGGGTCTTCAATACTTCCAATGAAAGAACTTGCTGTAGATTTAATAGTAAAGTGTATAATTTGACATGCTGTTAATTGGTTAAATACCATGCCTGCTTAGCCTTCCAGGATTTTGTGTGTGTTCTCCAGGGTCTAAACTAATCCTCATGTTCATCCTGTTTATCTCTCTACTTGTTTACTCCACTTGAGGTAAATTAATCAACACTTCAACTGCCAACTTCTCCAACAGAAGCAATGGCTGTCAGTCCAAAAATACAAGAGCAAAGAGAAGCCAAACCTTGTATCCAGGCAGTGAGACATTCAGAACCATCTGAGGGAATAGGGACCTCAAAAACTTAGGCTACTGAAAGATATGTTGCTTTTATTCTCAAAAATGACTGGAAATTTACTTTTAAACTCTAGGCAAGATACTTATCAAGCCTGGTCAAAATGCTCTGTCCTGACATACAGCTTAAGGAAGCCACAACTATGTGTTACAAAGAGTTCCCAAATGAATTCTGCACTCTGACTAAGGAGCACCAGCCACTCAGCAAAGGAAAAGGCTGAGCATTTGTTGGAACTCACTGCTGAGTTGGCAATGCCAACAAAGTTAAATGCCCTGCCATTCGCGTGGTGGCAGACAGATTCAGGACCTTTCAAATCTACTGTGCATTCTATTTTCAAGGATATCTCCAGCTGGCTGTCATTTCTACTGAAAATTGTAATTTAAAAGCCATTTTGGGACTGGTTCAAAATTAACTTGAATGGATTTGTAGGCTTTTGTGTTTTTTCACCTTTCAGGTGAAATAATCTGAAGAAAACACTTCTTGGTTATTGAGGAAGTAAACGCCTAATGATTTTTCTAGTGGTTTTAGGTTCATGTAACTAAAGACTTCATGCTAGCATGACTTTGTTTTTCCCCAGAATATCTTCTGTTCTCAAAACCTAGCCTCAAGAAAGAGCTCTTAAAATTAATTTTAAAGATAATACAAAGAAAATGTCTTCTAACAGCACCACAGATCTTTCCAACACTGTAATTTATTCTGACACTAAAAAAAGTAGCTAGAAATCTTTAAAGTATAAAATAGTATTTTATGTAATACAATAAAATACAATATAGTCGGATATAAAGATTTCTATCACTGCAGAATTAAATATAATAACAGATAATGAGGTAGCAAAAGGAAACAGATGGTAAAATCTGACTTGGAAGACAGTGAAAGGTCCTCCTGTACCTGCTGTGTGTAATACCAGAACACATTTACATACAGGAATATCTTCAGAAAATCTCTAAATCACATTACTGAACTTTCAGATTAAAAGACAGTTATTGTGAAACTGATTTCAGGGCCCTATGTGTGTCTTGCTTATCATAGCACAATATTTCACTGGCCTATCACATATAAATTATAACAATTTAAAACTGCCAGTAGCTGGCTTACAAATAGTAAATAACATAATTTGCATAACTACCCCAATTTACCTGGTTTTATATGGTAATAATCATGACTCGATATCATAGTCAAATTGGTCTCTATTCAAAAGCTACTGTTGTTACAAACTAAACAAAATGCAGTTTTGTGGTATTTTGGAGGATTCTCATGGTCAGGAAAACTGTTCAAAAAAATGCATAAATACAGACCAAACAGCTTGGCAGTGTCATACTTCAGTCATAGATTCAATTTCTGACCCAGTATATACAGTATTTGTGAAGAAAAACTGCATTGATCCCAGAAAATATTCCCTCCCTAGGGCTTTCTATTAACCTGTAGGAGTTCCTGTGGGTCAGAGCTGAGACAGCTGACATCTTCCATTTAGAGCAAGAAAGATCCACAGATTTCCTTTGATTATTAAATAATCAGGTCATATCAAACCAGACCAAACCCCACAGAATCTAAAATGGAAACTCATTTTCCTGCTTTACAATTATTTTTTAAAGCACATTTCCTTTCACTGTGAATCTTGCTTTTCTCTTGAATTTCATACAGTCTTCATATTCTGCTAAAATACTGTAGAATACAAAATATTTAAAATGCTAAAACAATTGCAGGAGCATTGGAAAACTTCTTCAAGTCTGTATGAATAGCTGAAGTTCTGCTCTGTATTCTGTACCTAACTGAAATACTAGCAAAATAAAACCTCTGTTAGGAGCTACATATTTCCTACAGCCATTTATTAGACAAAAGGATGTAATTTGCAGAAAAGGAAGAGTTCTGCTACATACAATATCAACATACCAGGGGCTGGGAAGCAGGGGGATGGAAAGGAGAGGAAAAAATGTCCTTAAGAGACAGAGAGAATAAAGAAAAAACAAAAAAATTATTACATCTCCCTAGAAAAATCTAAATAGTGGGATAAGAGCATTTATGCCATCCAGAGCACTATATAATATTCAATAATTACTAGTGTTATTACTGCTACTCACTTAAGTAGCAATGTTCTTCAGTCAGTCCCAGATCACTTCTTGTGCCTTAATTATGTATTTATTTCTTCATTAGAAAAGCATTTTTACTCATTAACGTATGTAAATGCAGGTTTCATATTAAGGCTTAAGACTTAATGCTAAATTTTGCTTACATTCCACTCAACAAATCTTTTAAAGCAGAAAATTATTGGCCCACTAGAAATAAAATTTTCCCTTTCTCTTGGGGAAATTCTAGGTGCAGTAAATGGTTAAAGAATCTTGAAAATCGTAAGAGAAGAAAAAAACCCTCAGAATTTGATCTGGATGAAGCCTTACAGACATCCTGGACATTCAATTCTAGGTTTAATTTTGGTCTTTTTATAGAGATGAACACATCTGACAGATACAAACTCAAACGTGGAACTGAACTCGCCAAGAATTTGATTTGAGGCTCTTCATCCATGGTTTGAGCTCCACTCTTTTTTAAAAGTTTGAACATTGGGACTTCTAGGGCACAGAACTTCTAGCCTTGCACTCCTCCATAAGGTTGTGCTCTTTCCTGTCCCAGTTTGATCTGTTCTTGAATGCAGAGACGTGGTTTTGGGGGGGTTTTAGGGTTTGGGGGGGGGGGGGGGGGTTGGGGG